>PYAF01005195.1:647591-659103 GCA_007407185.1 Glycine tomentella
AAAATTATTTGCTACTTATTGTCGTAATTAATTTCTTTTATAAAAAACGTGTAAATTGAATAAGCAATCTTATACTTCTTCTGTTTTAAAATATAAATCGTTTAAAATTATTGTACATCTTCCGTTTGAAAATATAAGTCATTTAAAATTGTAGTATAATTAAAAATATTATTGATATTTTTAATATATTATTTTATCTCTAATTAAATAGTACTCCTATTCATTTATTTTCATTATACATAATTCTCATTAATAATAACAAACTCTTAGAACAACTTTAGTAGTAGGTATCAAATTTTAATCTTAGGCTACTTTTTAATAAATTATATAATGTAAAATAAGATTAAAGATCTTTCAAGATTTTTTTTATTTTTTTATTTATCTATAAATCTCATTTTGAAATCTCAAGAAAGAAAAAAAGAAAAAAAATATTTTTTGAATAAGGTGCATATTTTAATAGATTTTCTACAAAAACTCATCCTCCATATTGGATATTTCTTTAAGTCCTTTGGGAGATCTAGTGAAAATTAGATCTTGAGTTCAAGATTTTCACTCAAGATCTTACATTAAATTAAAGATGTTCTTTTATAAATTTAATGGACAAAAAACTTTTCATTTCACTTAATTAATTGATTTTTTTTCATCAATGATAGAAATGTATGAGTAGATATCACTGACTTGGAAAAAAGAGTTCATGAGAATTAAAAATATTGTTATGTTAATGTATGAAATATTGATTGAAAATAATTTTGAAAATGAAATATTTAATATAGTCTTAATTTTATAAAATAACTTATATTTAAGAATATTTTTTTCTTTAAAATAACTTGTACTTTGAAACGGAGAGAGTATACAGTTTTGGGAATTCTCCCTTTGTTCCATGTAAACGGTTTTGGAAAATTCAATAGACACAATCGGCATAGCTGTTATCATTAATATTAAAATATTTAAATTATTGACAATTATGTTGTAGTAAGAATAAGAATGAACTAACTATTTTTATCTCTAGTGACACGCCTCGCCATTTTATTTGATAAATATCATTATATTTTTCCCCCACCTATTTAGTCATAACCACTCTTTCATTCATTTTACATTGAATCTTATTTATTTGTAAGCTTAATTACTATTTTACTTGCTAAATTTAGGGGTATATTTTTTTAGTCCTTAAAATGTAAAAATATATTTTTCTGAATTTTGACAAATTATATTTTTTAGTCTTTGACATAATAAATTGATACTTTATATTAATTTTTAACATTTTGTGATAATTTTAAAATATAAATTCAAAATAAACCAGTATTATATTTAATTTGGAAAATCAATCCATTTTTTTTTTCAAATTGGTTTTAACAACTTTTAAAATAAGTATAAAAATTGGTATTTAATATTAAAATTTGTTTAAATGTGACTTAATTATTGTTTTAGTATCTGAATTTGAGTATATTTTTTTAGTTCCCAAAATTAAAACTATTTTTTGGTTCTTGAATTTTGACAAATTACTCATCTTAATCTTTGGATGTTCTACAAAAGACTATAAGCTTTTAAATGTTATATAACCTTGGCATAGTGCATAAACTTTTATTTACATAACCTTGATAGAAGGAAGAGGACAAAGTATGCTCCATGTAACAACATAATTAAATTTTAATTTATAGTATAATTAATATAATCATTATTTCAAAATAACATATGCAACTACTTGCTCCAAAATGAAATAAACCAACACGAATCATATAACACGGGTTCTATACTAGTATTTTAATAAAATAACTACAGAACCTGACTATGATTCATACATGATCTTAAAAGTTTAAGGTGAGATGTATTGTCAAAACATTAGAGTATAGCACATTCAACATTGAAAATAATTAATTAAGTCACTGCTTTATAAAATATGCATTATTAGATAAAAATATATATTATTAGATAAAATCATGATTTAATTATAAAATATATGCATTTTTAGAACAATAAATTTAAAATAAAAATCATGATTTAATTAAAAATCATAGATTTGAATAAAAAATATTAGGTTTATATATATTAGAAATTTTAATTTTATAAAAATATAGGTTCATATACTTTAAAAATTTATATATGTAAAAACAATATTATTAAATAAAAATTAATTGTTATAAAAATTATTATGTAAATTTATGTGTAATAAATATGTATTAAAATTTGTTATCTAAATTATTATGTATATATAAATATTATTTAGTTTTTAAGATGAATGATCTAATAAGTTAGTTGATTCTAACATTGTATTTATAATTGAAAGGTCACAAGTTTAACACTTGCATGCTGGATGTATTAGAAAAAAGCCGGACTTAGAAGTTAATCCCTCAATCGTATTGGTATCAGAAATTAATTTATGGATGTACGTAATTTTATGAAAAAAATTGTATCATGATTTTGGCGTAAAGGAGTGAGAGATCCTTTGATATTGCGAAATAAGTAGTCAAGCGTCACCCCGTTTGACTAGTTGGGTGGGGTCATTTGATTTTATCAAATTAAATTGCCGTACAAATCAAAACATCTGCTTAATTTACCTCGCGTAACTTTTACAAATAATAAAAAACTTGAAGAAAAAAAATCACCTTTGACCAAACAGATTAGTCTCACACTTGACCAAATTCCCACTTTCGATATGTGTTTATAATAGAGAGAAAAATAGAAAAAGCAAAAATAATAATAATTAAAAATGATAGTTGTGATAGATGTATTGGTGATATAATATAACGAGAATAGATAAATGGAGAGATTTAGTTAGGGTTAATAAGCTGTTTAATATATAAGAATTTTTTTAAAACACATACATAAGTAATTAAATTTATATATTATTACTCTTGATTTCCCCATATAAGAAATTATATTTATGAGAGGGAATGACTCTCGAATTCAAAAAGATAATTTTTGTTAGTGGAGGGATTCGAATCCACCACCTCTCCCTCCTACCCTTCCTTTCCCTCTTCACTCTTTTTTTAATCACCTAGCCAATCTTATATTTTCGAGAATTTTTTAACTTAAAAAAATACTTATATAAGTACTATATGTTTTTCATTTCAAGGAGATGAATGTGACCTCAAACTTGTGACTCATTATGTGAAATTTTGTTGAAACTAACTCATGAAGTTATATATTTATAAAGCTCATCAAATTATAAAGAGAAAAAAAGAGAAACTTGATGATTTTGATAACTAGTCTTTTTAATAATAAATTATTCCATTATATAAAAGTATGGTAAGATTATTGAATTTCATAATAATTACACTTTATAATAGATAATTTAAGGGGTTTTTCCCGTTAAATCATAAATTATATGCAAAAGTCATTTTTTGTTGAAATATATTGTAATTTATCAAATTTTAATTTTATTTTATAGAGTACTGTTAAAATTATTTTGACTTATATCTTAAAATGCAGAAACAAAATTAATGTTTCCGATAGCTTATAAAAAAGAATGTTTCCTTAAATTAATGTTCCATTAGATTAATTTACTTAAATGAAATTAACTTAGTGGTTATTTTTTTTCTTCTTTTCGTGTATATGACATAATTTTATGTTAACATCATCTTTTTTACCCAACAAGTTATTGATTTGAGTAGTTATGGACTCATCCCTTTAATTAAAATTTTGGATTTGAGTTTTGTAGATAAAAAAAAAAGAAATTCACTAAAGCTGATTAATTAGATTTTCTAATAAAAATTAATTATCAGTAAAATTAATAGATACTCTATATGCATATCATGTTATAAAAATAAAATAAAAAATATTGTGTTTCTCAAATGGAATGAATGATGATGTTTGAATTCTTTATTATGGCTGTGTGGGTTATTTCAGGCATTATTCAAGAATCATGAAGGCTTGGCAAGAAGCATGTTCTTCTAGGTGAGCTGTTTGTGGTGCTTAGAATAGTTATTCTTGACAATGACCTTTAGGTGTTAACATTAGGTATACGTAAATTACTAAGTTATTTAGTTATAAATTCACACATGTGAAATACTTTGTAGGGTCACTCTAAGTTAATACTTTTTTATTTTTTATTTTTGTAAATTTATTTTTAAATTTTAGTTTTTAATTTTTTTTAAATTTTAGTTTCTTTAAAAAAAAAATTTTAATCCTTATAAGTTCACATTTATAGAGATCAAAATAAAAAATTATCAGTAACATTTATATTATGAACCATTTTTTAAAATAAATTTAATAAATTTAAATTTTAGGTAATCTAAATAAATTAGTTGGTAAGAAAAGAGGCTATAAATATTCTCAAATAAATCATTAATTAATATAAATGATTAAGATATAATATGAGTAAAAACTACCAATTAGGAATAATTGTTGTAAGTATTGTTATCCTGGCTTGATAAGTGATTTCCAATTCTTGATAAATTTTAGGGTGGGTTTGATCGATTTTTTTTTTCATATCCGGAAATTATATTTGTTTAATAATGAAACTTATTAGTATTTTATAGAAGACTTAAACATGTTAAAGGTTTTTGAAAAATGATTGAATTTGTTTTTAAGTCTTTAATAATTTTTTTTTGTTATTTTAAATTTTTGAAATATTAAAACTTTTGTTTATAATACAAAATGATATTTTAAATATTATTAGTGGTTATTATAATGCCACATTATCAAGTAATTGATAATAAGAACTCAAAATAAAATCTTTAATACATTATAGATTCAAAATAATGAATTTTTTTATTAGATATAAAAAATAAACATATTTAAGTTTTTATAAAAATATAAAGGAAGTTTTGCAAATAGATTTAAATACTTTTTTTCATCATTATAATTTAACATATATTTCATTTTTGTTCCTGTAAATTATTTTTTTGATTTAATTATTGTAAAATATATTTATTTTATTTTCAGTTCTTAAAATATTTTAGATAATATTTATTGCATCGTTCATAGTGTTATCTAAAATATTTTAAGATAAAAAGTCAAACAAAAATAATTTTGTAAGGATTAAAATAATTTTTATAGGAATAAAAATGAAAAAAATATTAAATTATAGGGATAAAAATATATTTAAAGAAAACAAAAATAAAAAAAGAGAGAGAAAGAAACGGCGTCGTCCCTCTGGAAATCCGAAACGAAGCAAACAGAACAGAGTCAGGAGAGAGAGATGGTCGTCGGTGTTCATTCCGATTCTCCTTGACCTTCTTTTTCTCTTCGTTATCATTCCCAACACATTCCAAACCCTAAATTTATTGCCTCGCTCTTCCATCCCCAATATCCGAACTCCAACGCGGAGTGGCAGCAGAGAACAAAAACATGTCATCTTGGCTAAGATCTGCGGTCAACAAAGCCGTCGAGGTCGGCAACAAAAACAACCTCACTCGCACCGTCAAGAACTACGCCGACACCGTCGTTCAACAGGCCGGCCAAGCCGTCGCCGAAGGTGCCAAAATCCTTCAGGATCGCATTGTAAATTCCTCTTTTATCTTCTCTCACACCACCTTTAATATTTAATTAATGCATCAGTTTATATATATAGTCACTACGCTGAAACCAATAACCATCCTCTTTATGTGTAGAGTTCCAATCACAGTGCTATGTTACCATTATTAGGGTATGTAAACATGTTGACCCGAGAATGCGAATTTCTTGTGATGTTATGTTATGTGTACCGTGCAGAGTGTTCGGAATTACAGAAGTGTTGCGCAGACCATTAAAAGGTTGGAAGAAGCTGCTGTCTCGTATAGGGGACCTGAGAGAGTGCAGTTGCTTAGAAGATGGGTGGTTGTGCTTCAAGAGATTCAGAAGTTGTCTGAGGCTTCATTGGCTGAAGGCAAAGAGAGGACTCTCGAGCAGCACCTTGCGGTTGAAGAAGCCAAGGAGAGCCCAAGGAAATCATCTCTGGTTAGAATTAAAGCCTTCCTCCTTCATATGTCTACTCTAGTTTGCTATAACTGTTTCTTAAATTAGAAAAATGCTAACACACTCTTTCTATTGTTGACTTAAATTTATTGGAAATTACAAAATTGTGTAGGAGAAAATGTGTTAAAAGGAGTGTCATATTAGCATTCGTCCTGAAATTATGGCGTATTGAAGCCATTCTCATGCTTTCTACTCTGCTCTAGCTAAGTTTAGTCTAAGTCAGAAGCTTTTGCTGTTTGTTTACCCACTGCAATGTCTTTTTTCCTGTTTTGGATGATAATAAGATTCTTGGGTTGTTGGCTTCTGTCTTTTTCTCCCAATTTGATTACAGTAGGAGATTTTCCCTGTTGGTCAGTATTATATAAAATCCTACTCTGTGATGTCATTATTATATATATATATATATATATATATATATATATATATATTAGAAAATATTAATTTATGAGATCCTTCTTTGTTTGTTTATTATGTGACAATGATTTCGGATAGTCCATGCTTAAATTTTTAAATTGCTAATGTAGTCCTTGAGTTAGTAAACATAATTGCATCCTTTTTACCTTTGATATTTGTGTTTATTATTCTACTGTTTCTTTTCAGGTTCTTTACTACGATTCTGATGTTGGGGGAGAACCACTAAATTTCCGTGATGTTTTTCTTCAAAGTCAGGCATTAGAGGGTATAACGTTATCCATGGTATGTTTAATTAATGTGAATTATTATGTATAATTATGCTGAACTTCCCATGGTATATTGGTACGTAAGTTTATAACATAGATATCTATGCTTTTGGTTTGTTCTGTAAGCATAAAACTGTAGATTTTCAAAATGTCTTAGCAAAATGGGTGGAAAAAGAAAAGCTTGTTTCAAGTGTATTTGTGAAGTGAGACATGACATTAGCTTGGTGAAAGCCCAAGATGCAAGCTTGAGATTCGTTGTCTCAGTCTCTCAGACTGTGAAGTATGTACACATATGCAGTTTAAGTGTTATGCTCTTTTATATCTATATCTTGCTTTCTTCCCCCTCTTGATTGTTGGTAGGGTCGAATTAAAATTTAATATTCTTAAGTGCACTTTGTATGTCCAAAACATTAATTTATTGTAGAAATTAATATAATCACTTTATTTTAAAAGAGTTAATAACTTTTTGTGAATATTCCATCAATCATATTTTGATGTAGCTGAACATACCTTCTTGTTCCTTTGATTTTCTTTGGTGTATGCAGCTTTATGTTATACTATTATCACTATATTGGTAAAAGAATATCATTCTGGATAAAGTCAATTTGTTTGTTTTTGCTGATAATGGAGGTTAACCGCAGGGTTAACTCTTTTCTATTCCTCAGATTATTCATGCTCCTAATGAGGAAGAGGTTTCCCTTCTCCTGGAGATGTTTGGGTGAGTATATTACTTTTATGTTTACACACACACACACACACACACACACATATATGAGGAGAGATCAAGTTACACTAAGAGTATCTCTAAGAAAGTTACTCTTCATCCTCACCATTCATTTTCTTGAAATTTAATGGTTGTAATGAATAACTAATCTTAACCATTAAATTTCAAGAAAATGAATGGTGAGGATGAAAAGTAGCTTTCTTAGAGTTACTCGTGGTGTAACTTGATCCCTCCTCTCTCTCTCTCACTATATATATATACATATGGATGTCATTGTGATTTGCAATTGGCAACTTGCATGTGGCATTTTCCTGCCATGACTCCTCTTGAATTTTATGTTTATGAATATGACATGGTCTAGCTCCTCCAGGATATGAAACCCTTCGGTGCATATTTACCTTTGACTTATATGATCAATGTTTATAATTGTGAAAATATTGTCTTTGCCACTTAAAATTTTAGTTTCATCTGTGTCTTTGTGAGAAAACTTTTATATTGCAGTTCAGCTGAAGATACATCTAATCATATTTTCCTCATCCTTATTTATATAGACTTTGTCTTACTGGAGGAAAAGAAGTTCATAATGCCATAGTGAGCAGCCTGCAAGATTTAGCAACAGCTTTTTCAAGCTATGAAGATGAAGTACTGGTAAGTATGATGTTGACTTCACTCATGATCTGTAGGTAGATATATTCTTCAATTTTTAATGCTTTGTATGTTTTCTTCTCTCTTTGATTAATTGTATTTTTGGAGTTTAATTGTGACTTTTGTTTGATGTGTTGACCATTGATAATCATTATTTATATTCACACTGAAGTTTCAATTTTGAGAATGCATATTTTTAACACCTGGAGTAGTATTTTCCTTAACTA
Organism: Glycine tomentella; assembly: GCA_007407185.1. NCBI lineage: Eukaryota > Viridiplantae > Streptophyta > Magnoliopsida > Fabales > Fabaceae > Glycine > Glycine tomentella. The sequence goes on from PYAF01005195.1 coordinate 655,763, forward strand.
ATTTTAAGATTTTATTTTAAACATCTGAACTCTGAAATTTTCCTTAACAAACTTTATGTTGTACAAAAGAGTGAAAAGACAATTAAAAAAAAATTATCTGGAAGCATTCAACCTAAAATTATGTATTAGTGATGTTAAGATAACTAGTACGAAATTACTATTAAGAACCAAATTAGGAACTTGTCCTCTGTTCCAAACATGGTTATCCTGTTTTGGATCTTTGATTGCATTATCAATTTTATTTCCTGATATATCATTTTTAAAACGTAGGAAATAGGAACTGTGATTTAATCTATGATTAATGCTAATATTTATAACTAATTAGAATGGAGAGAATGGGGTAAAAATCAGAATTTTGTAACTTCATCTATGGATTTTTTATATATCATAATTTTGTGTGGAGACTAGAGAGAATACCAATCAACACCTAATATCTCAATTTAAAAGGTGACCTTAAAGTGCTCATTGAAAGTAATTAAAATGAAATGTACCCCCCTTTAGACAACTCAAAACTTAGTAGATAGAGTTGTGAGACATTCAAGGAGAATTTGTGGGTTTAAACTCCCATGTTTTCTCTTAAATGCATAGTGGTGGCCTCTCTTGTTCTTTAATGCATTCAGTGAGATTGTTTTATGTTTACCATGTTCAAGTTGTTTCAATGTTTACCTTCTTTGATGCATTCAATGAAATTGTTTGATGTTTAACTTGTTCTTTAGGTGAAGCGAGAGGAATTACTTCAGTTTGCACAAGGTGCCATCACCGGGTTGAAAATCAATTCTGATGCTTCAAGGTTAGTGTGAAGCAATGAGTTTCAATTGTCACTTTCTTTGTACCATATCTGCTAGACACTTGAGTTTTGAGGCTAGATCTGAAGTTTAAATTCCTGAATCTATTAGTTGTGTTTTTATCAATTTCTGGAGATTTTATCTTTAACCAAGCTGAATGACATCGTGCAATTCATTTAGCCGACCTCACCTAGTGGTATAACGCTTTTGTTGTTGTATAAATTGTGTTGTGATGAACTGTTTATGTATTTGGTTATTATTCTTTCTCTCTGGTTATTATTTGATTTTTTTGAAGTTATAATCCAATTTAAGTAATGATTAATGAAATAATTTGTACAGCGATTTTTCTAATAAGGACAATTCTGTTCTACATTGAGTATGATTCCAGGCTTCTGGCAATATAAGCTCAACTATAATCAGGGACTAAAATTCTACAAAATTTACTAATACTGTAATACATGCCTTTAACTAATAACAAAGAAAAATGAAATAAAATGGCAAGGCCACTTTATAAATAGAGTGTGATTTTTATGAAAGATAAACCAAATCCAATAAATTTTTTCTCAGGCTTAAGCTTTTGCTTTCTTGATTTACTTTTGGATGGTCTCACATATAAGTAGTTGATTATATCTATCAGTATACTGACAAGTCAATCATTCCGTGCTATTTGTAAAGCACAGATCCACTTTAAAGTTGCTTCAATTGATAAGATATGAAATAATCTTATTGAATGTCTATTGTCTAATATTAGGCAGCAGGATTCGTTGTTGCTTTTGGATCAAGTTAAAATATTTTTACTTTGCATGAGTTATTATAAAACTTTTGAAATGTTTCATTTATCAGAAGATCCATGTTTGCTGCTATAATATAAAGTGAGAAAACTGAGTTGCTACCTCACTTCACATATTGTTTTGCTTTCTGACTGCAGAATAGATGCTGAAGCCTCTAATCTGAAGAAAAAGCTCACTGAGATAACAACTTCACAGGGGCCTGTAAGCAAAGTTGATTATAAAGCGGCTGAGGAAACAATAGCAACGCTAGAGGTTTGTTTGGCATAACTTCCTCTCTGAATCCTTTTGTTGTGTCAGTAATGAATTTTTGCCATGTGACTGATAATATATATGATCTTATTTTCTACCATTATTTGGAGAAGTGGTGTTACTAGACTGTAAATTGAATTTCTGAGCTCTTTCTTAAATTCCATGGGTAATTTTAACAAACTTCTCCATCACTCCTCACCCCTCAACAAAAACATAACATTAATCAAATGGCACTTTTTATCCTTTAAAATATTTTCTGTTTTCGATTTTGAAGCTTTATAGTGATTGATTATTAATTGAATCTGTGATGCTTTTATATCTTTCACTTGAACTTTTTTAGCTTTACTTATCAACCATCATAAGAGTTTAGACTCCAGAGCTCCTTCCTGAATTAAATTCCAAGAACCTAAATGTTTTGAACTGTGGGACCAATGTTTAGAAGAGAATCAAGCACTTCAGAGATCGATTAATTTAATACAAATTTATATATAATTATTTACTGTATTTATATAGACCTTTCTGTGTTAAAGATGGATTATAACCAACCAGTCATTTTTCAGGCTCTGAAAATTGCCCTTGCTCAGATTAGAATCTGTTCCAGACTGGAAACCTTATTGCTGAAGAAAAAAAATTTAAGCAATGGAGACTCTCCCGAAATTCATGCTCAAAAGGTACAATTATTTCCTTTATTGGTTTTACAAGAGGTACTTCTTAGAATGTCGGTTTTGGGCCTAACTCAATCCCAAAAGCTACCTTATAGGGTGAGGGTCGCCTTCCATTTATATATTCTACCTTTGAGTTTTTCCGAATACAATCCCTCACGTCCAACACTATTGGGCTTGGTGTGTGGAGACATGGTGGGTGGCCCATATTAATGGATCTAGGATATGTTCGGATACCATAAATGAATCTGAGAGAGAATATAGAAAGGTAATCTGAGGTGAAAATGTTGATATTATTCATCCTAAACAGAAATTGATTACACTTAAGTTTATATAGCAGTTACAGTTATGTAACTGCCATCCTGAGTTAGTTAGTGACAGCTGTCATACAGCTGTCCTAACTACTAAACTAACTAACTAACAACTAACAGCAGTTAAGCTAAAAAAAGAAAAGAACAAGTAAACTGAGTAAGTATACTCGTATAGTACTAATTGTATTTCCTTGTATGAAAACTAATTTCATGGAGCAATTAAAGTAATAACGGTTTACCTCAAGTTGACTAAAATAAAATTGAATCACTCAAAAAATGGAGAAAAACTGAAGAAAATTAGAAAGATTTTGTAGGATTTCTAATTTTCAGTTACCCTTCTCTTGTTGTTTATCATATCAATAAAATATTATGGTTATTTTTTTAAATCTCATTTATTTTATTCTTTCCATTAACTTGACATCACCAAAAGGCAAAAATTAATCTCTACATTATCATTTTTCATTTTAATTGTCCCTTTATATTTTGTTATCGAGTTGTATGCAAATTGTGAAACAATAAAACTACCAGATTCCCTATTTTGAT
>PYAF01005195.1:659203-729720 GCA_007407185.1 Glycine tomentella
TTTTAATTGTCCCTTTATATTTTGTTATCGAGTTGTATGCAAATTGTGAAACAATAAAACTACCAGATTCCCTATTTTGATTCAACTATTTTTTGAGAGGGAATGAGATTTGTAGAACATTCTGTTTTGGCAATATTGTCAGTCTTATTGGACTGTTCTGATTGAATGTAGTTGTCTATTGTTTTCTCTCTCTCTCTCTTTTCTTTCTTTCTGGGTCATATATTATTTCTTATCCATAGCAATACTTTTATGTTTTTAAGTAGGTTGATAAGCTGAAGGTATTAACGGAGTCTCTTGCCAACTCTGCTACAAAAGCTGAAAAGCGTATTTTAGATAACAGGTAGACTGTCAAATTATGAAATTTTGTTATTATACTTTTCTTTTGATTTTTTTCTCATCTGAATTAATATTTCTAGTCACCAGAGAAACATTTTTTGTTGAAGCATTATGTTTAGCATTTTTTTTTTGCTTTAAAATAGAGTATTTCTTTTTGGTTTCTGATGAATAAATCAGTTTTATTTTAAAAGTGGCCCAAATATGCCAGAAGTATGCCCCTCTTTTTAGAAATTGTGGTGGTGGTGGTATCATGCATAACCCATATACTTTTTACATGTTCATAGTATGTCACTATGTTGTATAAAGTATCTGTATGCTGTCTTCACTTAGAAACAGGGTGAGCTGTGAGTCTATCTCTTGGTGGCTATAAGAACTTTGAACATTTCTCTGAACTGTAAGCTTAGGATTTGTTAGTAATAAGAGCAAACTTGTAGGATGATGATTTAGGATTTGTCACATTGGAGGGAATTTCAAGTATTTAGTTGGGCAACAGATCGGAAAACAATTTAGATCATCAAAGTATATAGATTAAATGGAGATTGAGGAGACCTTTGAATCGCACCCACAGAGAGACGCAACATCTGGTGGCTAGGGGTATTGTTCTAAGTGATGTTCATCATCATCATCATCGTATCACCATGAGAGGAAACATCTTATATGAGAGTGAGAGAATTAAATCTGAGTTGTATAACCATACGTGGAGGGTTGAGATTTAATGTCAAAAAGTCACATGACTTTTTAAGTGATCATATGACATTAAATCTTGACCGTTCATGTTTGGTTTTACGATCTAGATTTAATCCTCTCTCTCTCTCTCTCTCTCTATATATATATATATATATACACATATATATACTTGGTTTTATTACTTGTACAGTACCTGTCAAACGTGGGTCTAAGTATTCTACAAATTTAAATAAGTTAATAACCAGTCACTAGAAACTAAAAAACACATCGAAATCCAAACAACCGACATTACAAAAATAAAACCTACAAACTGGAGGACAGATTTTAAACCCTATTAAATACCTAATTTGAATATCCTGATTGCAAGTAATTGATGAAATAAATGAAATATATTGTGGGCAAAGTTGAGATAATACAAATTCTAAATTTTAAAACAATGAAATGCTGCAGCAGGTCCACTATCAAATCTTAACAAAATTATAAAACATTTGCAACTTTTTTGTTAGAAAATATTTGGGTATATGAACTCATGTTTTTTGGATTGCACTGCCTGCTTTGGAGGCCATAGGGGTGAAACTGACCTGTGATTTGGGGATGGGGAGGGATGGTTTAGTTGCTCCCCACACTATTAGTTACGAAAACTGGTGTGAAGAGAGTTCATTGTTTTGGTTCAAAATGAATGTCCTATTCTAGAAATTCAAAGATTGGTTGATACTATTTGTTCTGTTCAATCATGTCTGTCAGTGGGCAATACTGAAGATGACTGCTAAATTTTTTATTCTAAAGTGCTAGCAAAGGAGCCAATTTAATGAATATACTACCTTCTGCCTACACTTCCTTCTAGTTCTTTTGCTTAGTTTATGAAGATGATGTCACAAACCAACCCTGATTAATGGGTTTATTTTCCACTATTCAATACCTTGCTTCAGATACTGAACACTTAACCACGTGTCCTCTCTCTATAATTTGACAGACTACAAAAAGAGGAAGCATTAAAGGTTCGAGTGACTAAAGATGGTGAGGCTAGTGAAAAGGAGAAGGTAATGTGTTTAGCAGGACATCATTATATTGATTGTCGAATATCACTAGTCTATAGTAGATGAGGAATTTATTATATTTCAAATGGAATTTCATGGTTGTTCTTGTACCTATCTAGGGCATTGTTGCTATTTATGTTAATTTGTTGATCTATTAAAAATACTGTGGACAATATGATTGATCCTTATAAGATCATGTATGCTTATTAGCAGAAGTTGTTATATGTAGCTTCCTTTGTCATCTATATATGTTTTTGTTCTGTCTTCATAGTTTTAGTTTAGGCGAGAGAAGGTTTTCTAGAATATGTTTTACACTCATCACTCAAGGATTTATTTCTCATATTTGTTCTTTTTAATACAATTATATATGATATATAAGGTTTGATCACTGTTCAAGATATATACTCATCGCTTTCAATTGGTTCACTGTTATTTAGCTAATTAAGTTCTGTAGTGAGATGTTTATTTCTTTGTGCGCATAGGAGCAAAGATCATGCTGAACAAATCTTCCATCTGTTGTAGGGGCACAATTAATTGATTTTTCTTTCTTCCTCTTATTGTCAGGAACTGGTTACTGAGATATCTGAACTGCAACGCAAAAAAGAAGATCTCGAAGCTGAATTGAAAAAGGTATCCACCATATTTTTTTGGGAGAGGGGGTGGTGGTTGCGGTGTTAGTAATGACATTTCCTTGAGGAAGTAGGTTTATTTATTATTTGCTTCATTTCTACTCCCATGTGATGTGCCACCTCTTGCAATCTAGTATTCTTTTTTACATCCTTGTGAATTATGCATTGATATTTGTCGAGGAAACATTGTGCTGTTAGGTTTTAACATATGTAAGATTCTATAGATGTGAAAGTTAAATTTTGTTCTTCAAGTCAATTGTCAATATCATAAATTGTAGTTTGTCTTATTTTCACTTTAATAATCTATGGGATATTGTTGGTGGATCCGTGAAGCCTTTTTAACTAGATTTATAAATAATTGAAACCTGGCTTCTGAGGTGTAGGTTAGCACTACTTTGGCTGCTGCTCAAGCACGACTATGGAATGTGAGGGAAGAGAGAGACCATTTTGAGGAAGCAAACAATCAGATAGTTGAACACCTGAAAATAAAGGTTTGAGGTTCTATTTTTCATGGCTGTGAATTGTTAAATCAATGTTTCTGAGTAGTGTTACTCTCAGCATCCTGTTGTCTGAAATTTTGACTTGACCTTGATTGACAGGAAGATGAACTTTCAAAATCAATTAGCTCATGTAGGGTTGAAGCAGATGTTATCAAAACCTGGATTAATTTTCTGGAAGATACTTGGGTTCTTCAGCGGTCAAATGCAGAAATTAATGACAAGCAGGTCAAGTATGTAATTGAAACTTGCTGAAACTTAAGTAATGATAAATGTTTTGATGCTTGTAGAAGAGTCTAATTTGAGTGGTAAGACTCTGTGTATATAAATATATACACGAAACTAAGGTTTACGAGTGTGCATTAGATTAGGTGCAAGTCCAACTTCACATATACTCAGTTGACAATATCCTTCAACCAGAAATCTAGAAATTATAATTATTTTGCCATTGTTCCTTATTTTTCATAAATTAGTATTTTAACTAATCTTTACATTTTTTAAGTGATGAATTGGAGAGACATGAGGACTACTTTGTGAACTTGGCCATTCAACTTCTTACTACTTACCAGGTTCTTATTGCCCTTTGCTGATTCAAATAATGGATGTATAATGACAGCCTCCTTTTTGCTTCCCTCCATTTTTTTCCCATTGGTTGTATGACCTGCTATTTGTGTGCAGAAAGAGTTAGAGCCTTGCATTAACCATATCGGAACTTTTGTTGTGAACCTCAAGAATTTAAGTCAGAGGTAATGCCTTTTTAAGGGCATATATTTTTTGGAAATTTCTTTAAAAATACAATATTTTCACAATGTCAACACGCACAGATGCACACAAAAATTTAGATTCTTTCCCCCTGAAGATGAGCAGTTAATCCAAATGGTTGGTATAATATTCATTTGTACATAAAATATCAGACTTAAATTTTAAAAATATACCTTTGCTTGTGCCCACTTATATATGGCTAATTGTTTATCTATTTTCTCCAATTTCTGGAAGATACAGGTTAGAGATGACACCCAGTGCAGATACTGATGAGTCAGAAGTATTAAGTCCAAGGAGAAATCTTGAGGAGGAATATTTGACCTACGAAGCCAAGGTATGTATGTAACATAGAGAAATTTAAAATTGCTGGTTTGTTCATCCAACAGTTTTCTTATTGATTCTCCTCCATAAAAAAAAGCGTACCTTTGTCCTGGACTGTTTAATTTTTTAGTTTGGTGGTTGTGTAGAATGTTGTCCTATTGTACTGTACACTCTTCTGTAAACCACACTTCTGTAAATTTTCTTTCTCTATTTCTAAGTAAATTTTGTTTTTGGATTTTGCAAGTACTTGCTTTACTGAATTTGATTTTTGACTGAGCCTAATGACATCATGTGATCCATGAAACTGACTTCACCTTGTGGGATAAGACTATCATGGCTGTTGCTGCTGCAAGTCCTTACTGTCTACTTAACTATGCTTGACCCTCCAATATCTGTTGCATGCTGTATGCTTTGTTCATGAACCAAAGTGATGGAGTAGTGCTATGATTTGGTTGGACTTAGTGGTGGTTTTCTTTCATTTTTTTCAGATTATTACCACCTTCAGTGTAGTGGATAACATGAAACAACAGTTTTACGCTCAACATGGGAAAATTTCCAGGTTTTGTATTTTCTTTCTAGATAACTTTATGGGGGCTTTACTAATTTGTGAATTGGACAGTTGGTTGATATAAGTTCAAAATAAATATAATTTCTAAATCCAGCAGTAAATTGGAACTCTTCTAACTGGCTTACCCAAAAACCATTTTGTTTTCTTCCTGTGGAACATTTTATCATTTATGGAAATACAAGATGTCATAAATTCCGTTTCCTTGTATAGAGGATTAGCGTTGCATCAACTGCCATTGTACTATATTATCTCCTTTTAGCCTTTTCTTATTGGGCTCATGAATCCAGGAAAGATGAAGAGAGAGTTAAAGAGCTGTTTGATGCCATTGAAAAGTTACGAACTCAATTTGAGTCTATTGAGAGACCAATTCTTGAAATAGAGATCCCTGCAAAGGCTGAAACGCCACCTTCGGAGAAAAAGTCTGATGCTACTCCTTCAGTTTCTGCTCCAGCTCAAGGTGCTGAAGCTCAAGGTTTCGAGCTTTCAAAGCCAGAAACAGATGAGCAGCCAAAATCACCTTCAGTTAAGACAGACCAGATATTGGATCATGAAGCGGAATTAGCTAAGCTGGAATCTGAGTTTGGGAAGGTTAGTCAGGATTATTCAGCAGAGGAAATTGGTGATTGGGAATTTGATGAGCTTGAAAGAGAATTAAGCAATTAGTTAGGTTATTTATGACTAATGCTTGCTGTTGTATTTTTATGATGAAGTGCAAGTATCATAAATTTGTAAGCCATAGGTCGGCTGTTAATGAAGCTTCAATCTGGATCAGATTCCTTTGAATTTGTAAACATTACATAGCATAATTTCTTTATTCTTCTGTAAATTAACGAGTTTGCAACTTGCAGCCCAGTCAACAAAAGATTTGAAATGATCAGTATGGTTAGAATTTTGAACTCCGGATGATATTGATGTGCATATATGGAAACGTAAGCCCACTGATTTCTCGTGTCATCTGTATTTATTCATGGTATGTTTGGATTGGAGTGGAAATAGAAAGGAAGAAAAATAAATACAGATAGAGAAAATGTGTTGTTTATATATATATATATATATATATATATATATATGAGATGTGATCCTTTTACACCGGTGTAAAATTTTATAATTTTACACCATTCAATAATTTTTTACTGGATAAGTATTTTACAAAATCCACCGTTAGATTGAAAGTTTATATCATGTAGATCACATGTATCAAATTTCACAAAAATTCGAAATCATTTGAAACCTAATTGATATATATAAAAATTAACGGTATATGTACTTCTAAAATATGTGAAAATTAGACTATTTGATATCACCACATAAATGATTTCAGATTTTTGTGAAATTTGATACATGATATAAGCTTTCAATCTAACGGTAGATTTTGTAAAATACTTATCCAGTAAAAGGTTATTGAATAATGTAAAACTATAAAGTTTTATACCGGTGTAAAAGGATCTCATCTATATATATATATATATATGAATTGAAAAGAAATGGGAGAAGAATTTTTTTTGGTGAAGATTTAGATGAGTAGAATAGTGACAAAAATGAATAAAAAAATTTTGTCTAAAAAAATGAGCTAAGAATGCTTAACCTGTTTACCATATTATTTTTTAACAAAATTTGTTACATCGCTATAAAAAAATTATTTATAAAAGTAAAACACCAAATGTAAAAAAAATATAACCTCTCGTTTATGCTAGACTTACCAAAACGTTTATTTTCTTATTGCAAAAAAAAATTCTCTTTCTTTTCGATGCCAAAATGTTTGCTTCACGAATTAAAAAGTTTATTCTAGGAACTAAGGATCAGTTTGTTTGCCTCAAGTAATAACATCATGTTTTAATGCATTCTTATTTCCATGTTAAAAGATGGGAATGTGGGTAGTTATTTTTTAATCTCATTATAACTTTCATTTTTATTTTTTAATTCAATAATTTTTAAATTTAAGAAATATTCCTAAGAATCTTAAAAGCTAACCAAATGTATTTTTAAATATATTAAAGAATAAATGTGATTCCCAGGAATACTATGTCATACACGTCGTCACCTGGTATTGCTGAAATTTGTTCATCAGTAACCACTATTAATCTTGTTAATTTTGTTAATATGATTAGTAGAAAGGACTCATGAATCTAGTATACATGTTGGACAAATGCACCAAGTTTATTATTAGTCCCGAGGTGGATGGTATATTTGATTGGGCAAAAAAAAAGCTTATTGGTGTAACAAGGAAACGCAGTACTTTTTTTTAATCTGATCCCTTCCAGTAACAAAAATAAAGTAGGGATGCAGTTTAATCAATCTCGACATTATATTATAAATTAAGTAGGTTTCAGAAAATAAAAAGAAATTGCTTGACAACCTAACTTGGCGACAAATTGGGCATGAAAGTAAGGTTGGCCATTAGCATAGCTAGGAACTTCATCGACAGAAAGAACCAAACCATATTAGGTGGTGTTTTTGTTTTAGCAAATAATAATCTGAAAACAAATTGCACACTGGGGGGAAAAAAGAGGAAAAGTTAGAACCTTGTTTCGTTTGTGACTAAAAAAATGGAAAAAGGAAAGGGATGGTAAACCCAAAAGATGATGACAAAACAAAATCTCGAGCTTTGCAGGCATTCCGGCCTCAGTCTCTTCTCCCACCATTACTTGTCGGGTCATTCTTGTTCTCCGTGTGCATTTACTATATACTTTATTCACTTACATTTTTCAAAATGAAAATTAATAAACACAAAAGTGGCTATAAACAAAGAAGACAAGAATAATTAGAAATGAATGGAAAAGATGCCCATGTTTTGCATCCGTGTACACCAAAAGGTTTGGCAGTGCTTTTCTTTTCCCGTGTGCAAATTATACTAAAGTGCGTTAGAAACAAAGGCAGAAAGGAATCCAGTTGAAAGTGGAAGAATGTAACCCCAACTGTTACTTAATCATGTGTACCACGTACTCCCCTTTCCTAATCATATGTTCATTTTGGTGCACAGCACAATCATAAGTACTAACATGAATGCCAAAGTGCATGCCGTGAGACATATCTTGTTCATAAACCCAATTTGCCTGCATGGAAAATTGTTGTGTGTTACACAAGATTCCAAAACTTAGCACTAGCTTTTCCAAAGAAATAATTGACAAGTTAAATATAAATATCATTCAACCATCCATACCCTTCTGCTTGAAATAACCCAAACAGAAAATTGTAGTTCACTATTAATGAAGGTTTTTGAATTAAGATGTTTGCTTTCTTTTAAGATTCGACCACCCCATTATATCTTGTTAGAAAGTAATCAAATCAATGGCTACAATCATCATGTAATATCTTGATTCTAGTTTGCCATTGTACAAGACTTCATCATGCCAACTGCACTACAAGTAACTAACCTGAGCCACTCTGCAGCTTTGGGTCAATTTCTCTACTTTATTAGTTCCTGGAGGAAACAAAATAATGGAAAACGTGTCATGCTAGTTACCATTAGCAGCAAAAAAATTATAAAAGTAGCAATCCCAATGAGAAATAAGCCACAAACAAAGTTTATGTTGGGTGGGTCAGTGCTTCCCCCCATAAGAAAATCAACCAGATTCCGATTTTACATTTGGATGCTTGCAGACAAACTCCTTCAATAATGACAAGACATGAAATAAAAAATAAAAAAGCAATAAGATTAGAATACCACTAATTCCAGGATACTGCTTTTTGAATATATGATTTTATGCACTTCCAAAAGCAGCATTACTAGTACTACTCTTCGTTTTTCCATAATAAAAGCTCATCTACCATTAGCTGTTATCCCCTCATAGGAAGAAGTCCAAAATACCTGAGTTTGTGTACCTGAGAGGCTTAAATGGCTACTACACTCTTTGCATGTGACCCTGCAGAAGATGATTACATTGACATGGAAGTCAACTCATACTCCAACTTCTTCTGCCATTCTCAATCTCATCCACAGCCTAGAGAATTTGAGTTCCAAATGTCCTCCGTTGTTCAAGAGAAAGATACAACCACCTTACCAGCTGATGAGCTTTTCTACAAAGGAAAGCTCCTCCCTCTTCACCTTCCTCCTCGGTTACAAATGGTTGAAAAACTCCTTCGAAATTCCCCCTCCCCTTATGACAAGGAAAATGATATCTTTGAAGAGTTCTATAGCTCTCCTCTAGCCACTACCTACACAACACCTACTGCAGGCACCCCATTTGAATCCTGCAACATCTCTCCATCTGATTCTTGTCAAGTAAGTAGGGAACTAAACCCTGAAGAGTATTACAACTTTGACTACCCAACAGATACAAGTGGATTTGCTGCTGAAAACCAGAAGAAGTCATGGACCAAGAAACTGAAGCAATCTTCACTAGGTTCAAAGTTGAAGGCTTCAAGGGCTTATCTCAAGTCTTGGTTTGGAAAATCTGGTTGCTCATATGAAACCTATGCAACCTCAACAAAAGTTGCGGATGAAGGATCGGTTTCCAAGGCCAGGGAAAATTTAAACAAGCATGTGCAAGTGGCAAAGAAACATTCATATGGCCAAATTCATAGGGACAGATATCATCAGCCCTCCAATTCTGTCATGAGAAGCTACAAAGACAAGGCAGGTGAGAATGGAAGTAACCAGCACAGAAGATCATTCTCAGTCGGTATCAAACTGCTTTCGGGGAACAAGTCATCATCATCAACTTCATCTGTGTCTGGCTCAACTTCATTTTCATTTTCAAACAAATCATATGGATGCCAAGCGCGACAGCTATTGAAAAGGTGCAGCAGTGCAAATTCAGAGATAGAAAATTCAATCCAGGGAGCAATTGCACACTGCAAGAAGTCTCAGCAAATGTTCTCTTCAAAGAAGACTGCAAGTGAAGTAGGAATCTACTCAATGTCTGCATCTAGAACCTCAGTTTGTGAGGATCATGAGAGAGTAGAGCTTTGGAGGGGCTGATAGGGAATTGAAAAGTAGCTTCTGGTCATTTGTTGTATGCTTCACACATTTTCTTTCCTATTCAAAAGTAACTTTGGTGAAAGATAGCTCAATTCACCAGTACTAATTTTAGAAACACTCATGGTTGTCAACTTGTCATTGATATTTAGACCAATGCTTCAAAATCTGGTGGAATTTTTGTCCACAAAAGATATTTGCTTCTGGTCCTTGACCAAATTATGATGAGTAGAAAATGACATTCTTCTGAAAATAAAAATCCAACATTGTACTATCCACTTTCCAAGCCAAAACCTTTCCTCCAATATTTCAAGAATCAAATGGGGATTAGCCAAAACAATGAAAATTTCATTTTAATTTTAATTTTTTTGAACTCTGTCAACTTAAAAACTGTTTTGGTTTTACCTCCTCCTTGTAAATCAACTGTAACAATCTATTATTATACCATGATAGGCATCAGTATGTATATATCAAGCATTTTCACATGGATCTTAAAATATAAGGAACAGTGAAGAGAAGAGTAGATTAAAAGTATAACTTCTATAGAAATCTCATTGCTTCTAAAACAATGTCAACTAGAATGGTGACAATGCAACACGCACTATAAATGTCTGATACGTGATACTAATAATTTGATTCTGTTTTGCATAATTTCTTTTATCAATCATGAGAAAGAAATTATTAGTCCAGGGACAGTACAAACATAATGAGTGTAAGAGTAATGTGGACATCAGAACCCAATTGTTGAAGTGGAAAGCATAATAATATGTACAAGTATTAAATTGAGAACAGGCACATTACAAGATCTTCAGAAACAGAAAAATTCAATTTAGAAACAAATTAGCAAGTTGGAGCTATCTACTAATGCAATCCCAGGCTAACTGTCAAAGAGTACTAATTTCAGTTTAGTGTTCAAATGATGGCAAGAAATAAAGAAAACCAATCTTTTCATGTTATGTGCCGATGAATTGTAATTGCATACCTGTAAACTTTGATAATCTAATTTGCCATAAATTTAATGAGCTTTATTTAATAAATAAATAAGTGTGATTGCAATACACCAATTTTTTTGAATAAATAAGTGTATTTTAAAATATATTTTAGGTCCCTTCTAATTATCAAATATCGAGGGTAACAATCATCATGATTGTAGAAGCCCACCTGTCTTCGTCCCTTTTAACTCCTCTATGAAAAAAAAATTCTTGATCATTAAAGTAAGCTTATTCTATAATATTGCAAAAAGCTTGTCAGAGCAACTAAGAAAGAAAAGATAAAGAAAAAAAGGGAGATAAAAGAAGAGTTGGGAGGAAGTAAGCTTCATACGTAAAAGAGTACGTTAAAATAATCACACTTGAAATATAAAGAAAAGCTTTCAGTGCAGACAAAGTGACAAACAGCTTTTTCAGGTGGTTCTATTCTGATTTCTTTAAGTTATCAGATGTTTTACAAAAGAAAAATTGTTAAATATATCTGATATATAATATGAATGCCTTCTCCGAATGGCACATTACAAGAACCTCTATTATTTTTGAATTTTAATATGACAACTGCTTTGAACTTTGATTTTCTACTCAAGGAGGGGTCCTCATAATTTACGTTATTTTAAATGAGAAGTTTGTTGTGTATCAAAATGTCATTGAATTTACTAAGCACAAAAAGCTATTACAATCAACATGGTGTGTATAGTTGGTAGATGCATGTGGATAGGAATTGGATCTTCAAGTTTGTGTATGAAATAAGTGAATAACATCTGTTGAGAGAGGTACCTTGAGAGATTAGTTAGTTCTTGACTCTTGGTAGTTGGTTGGTAAAGAAAAAAAACTTGACAGGGAGTATACAATTTATAATACATCATAATTGCCCATTTTTCTTTCATATGTGTCTGATTTTGTGTACAGTATGTGTTTATTCTGCAAATAGTGCATATGATACAATGTAGTTATGTTATTGACATCCAAGCTACTCCTCTTGGAAAATAAATAAATAAATCATCAAGGCTACTTTTAACATTCCATGATTCAATTCGGTCTCGCGATTTCAAAGGTTACTACTAACAAAGTTATATATATATATATATATATATATATATATATATATATATATTGTTTTGTTTTTACTTGACTTGAAGCTTGTGATGACCAGCCAACATATGATTACATAATCACCTTGTGACATTACATCCATCCGATTGACGATGTGTAAGCTTTGTTTTTCTATATATCCATTCAAGTACTCCATCCCCTGATAGGGGCATTGAGCTAATTCCAGGACTCAAACTTACCAAATTTTAGCTACACATTAATTAATATTATCATCTCTAATCTAATTATTGTACTGGGACTTCCCTTCCATTGAAATAACATAGTCAATAGCAGCCATTCTTGTCAAAATAACCGCGTTATCATGATTCACGATATACATTTCAAAAACCTCTTTTTATACCTGAAACAACATTTTTTTTTTAATTTTTTTTTTATGTTCACATTCTGCTAATTTTTATTAATTTGTTATGTTCTTTTTCTATTTATTTCAGAGTCATTTTCCATGTTTCTGACTTCAATATTCTTATTATTCCTAAATTGATAGTGATTGTACGTGTAAACTTAATTATTATTTTATCATAAATAGATTTATATGATTCTGAAATTCTTTTTTTAGGTATTTATATATGTATTAATAGATGATTTAATTTAGTTTTATTAAAAAAATTAAAGCAACGGGAATCTTGCTATCCCTCTAATATTTTCAAAGTTGACTGCTACACGTCGCTATTCGAAATGGATAGCTATGGCATGTATTAATTAGAGTTGACAGCACAATTTTGAAGAACTGAGGGTCAATCAGAGAGCTAAAATAAAACATTTATCAAAATTCCAATTTGTACCCTTTTCTGCAAATTGCAAGCCTTAGTTTTCACACCACAAAATATATCAACAAATAAAAAAATTACAATTAACACGTATTACTATTTCATTCTCTATCAGCACTCGGCATGCAGCATTATCAGGGGTCAATTGGGTAGATTAGGCCCCGAAGGCAATTCTAGTGATAGAAAAAAAAAGTAACGAACAGGGAAAGGAGACACATTTTGTTAATACATCAATACATAAATTGAGAATTAAAGCAATGTTGGATTTGTTCTTAAAAATCACAGCTCGGGATTAAGATACAGGCAATGCACCATTTAACAGTTACAATGATGATGGATGCTTCATTCCAATTTGTCTATAAGATCCTACAAAAGCAGCAGCTAAGCCGAAGAGAACAATTTCCTGTACAGTGAAGAACTCTTAAAGTGGTAACATGGAGCAAGTAGCAACGCTAAAAACCTGTCATCTTTTTCATAACAATTTGTTCTTCATGATCCCCTGAAGGTTGCAAGTTCAAACTCAAAGCGCATAAATCGGATCAACCTCGGAATTGGAGAATTCAGAATGATGCCATGAGTTAGATCCACTCCTCCTGGCAGCTTGCTTCTCCTTCTTCCTCATTGATCTGCTTCTCTTAGACCTCACTACATAGTAAGTCATAGTGCCAATAACTCCAGATATTATCACCCCTCCAACTAATGTAACCAAAATTGCAGCCCACTCATTCTTCCTACCCACAACTATGTAAGAAGAAGCAATAAACGCCACTGAAGTACAGACAGAAGCCAACCACATGAGCTTGTTGATCACCACTACCACCCTTCTCTCTGCTTTAGTTTCACCTCTAACCAAAGTGATTTGAACAACCACAACAGCCAAAGATGTAAAAAGTGCAATAGCATTAAAGACGAAGAAGATTTGAAAAGCAGCATAAGCTGCTACCACTGCAGAGCCATCATCGTGATCCCCACCAGGCACAGTGAATATAGCAGCAAAAGCAACTGTAGCAAACAACACGGCCACCACTGTCACTGAGTTTGTGGCATTGTTAATTCCTTCCCTGTGGAGTTTCCTTAGCTCTTTGGAAATATTGTGAACATTTTTGTTGGTTCTTTTGGTTTGCTCAAGTTGGGTGTGAACATCTTTCTTGATTTGAGTAACAGTTTTCCTCAGTTCGTCCCTTGGTTGGTTGAGCTCGTTAGCTCTAAGTGCCCCGTATCGAGAAAGACAGTCCTTTATATCTGATGCCTCTTCAGAGAGGGGAAGATCTTCAGCAATGTCAAGAGCTGTTTTGTGGTCTCTGGTTAATGCATTCACATTGGTGTCTGGCAGATGTAATAACTCATTCACTATCTGCACAGGAAGTTGAGAAACCATAGTATTAGATTTTCATTCGACAGAGAACTATAATGGAAAATGGATGCTTAAAAATATATAGGGAGTTTGCATGTATGTATATTAAGATGTATGCTTAAAAGTGGTAAGTCTATATTAGGAAAGAAAGCATTATTACATTGGAAACATAAAAGTGTAATAAGTATTTTCTTTTTGAAAAAAACTTACCACCTTTAGATGTTTAAAATCAGCCTTAAGGGATCTTAACAAAACTGTATTATTATTATTAGTAGTACCCCAGGTACAACACCAAGACCTGGGTTATCCTACTACTACGGTGGAGATAAGGCATATTTAGTTATGCAGTGTTAGCCCCATTAGTTCAAGTAACTTAATTTATATGGCCTCATCAATACATGTATGGTGTTTGTAATGCTGTGCAACTGTTGGCATACCTCTACTCGCTTTTTCCTGGTTGCCACATGTAACGCCGTGTTACCAAATTTGTCTGGAAGCATAACAATAGCAGCATCTGCCTCAAGAAGCAATTTCACCACATCACAACTCTGCCCTTTTACAGCCATATGCAATGCAGTTTGCCCTTTCTTGTCAGTCCTCCGAGCCAACTGTGGATCTTTACTGAGCAAGGCTTTCACAATCTCCGCATGACCCTGACGAGCTGCTAAATGCAACGCATTTTTGCCATTGGATCTAGCAATCTCCAACAAGCTACAATCCTTCGACAGCAGCTCATTCACCACTTCCGTGTGCCCTCTTGTTGCCGCAGTTATAAGTGGGGTGGAGTTGGAGGGACCAATAGTTTTGCTCAATCCTGGGTCATAATCTAGCAAAACCTGAACAATGGCTGCAAACCAAAATCCGCCATGAATCACACGGAAGAACAGAAAAACCAATACTCACATTAAATTAAATCAACACATAAGAACATCACACACCAACAAATTCAAGCCACTCATCACAATGAATTACCCAAAAAATATCAAGGTCTAACAATCAGAACCCAAACAAGCCAGGCATTCAATTAAGAGAGTAACAAAGATCATTATCCCACTTTAAAACTTTCCAATGAATCTAGCTCTTCTAAAGTAAGTAAAAAGAAAGTAAATAATCTCAGCCACTGATGAGAAAATCAACTGCTCATTCATAATTTATTATACATACACGTGAAATACCAAGCGTTATATTTCTGGTCAACGACTGTACCCTCCTGGGTCATGACTCGATCAGTCCTACACTTAAGTCACAATAACATAACTCCTGATATAACTAACTAATTAATGCACAACACCACAAGAAATAGAAAGAGAAAGAGAGAGACATACGGTGGTGGCCTTGACTAGCAGCAATATGCAATGGATCGAATCCGGACCGGTTCTTCTTGGAAACAGTCTGAGCGGTGGAATAGTTGAGCAACTCCTTCACCACATCAAGGTGACCCTTTTCAGCAGCGGTGAACAGAGGGGTCTCACCGAGCTCGTTCTCTTCGTTGACAAGACAAGCACGCACCTCCGCAATCTCCGTGCTCAGATCATCGTCATCGCCATCACCACTCAGAGTTCCCATAATCTGAGAATCAACATCCTCAAGGATCTGCCTCACGGCGCCCACGTCGCCCCTCTGCGCCGCCAGGTGGAGCTCGGTGTCGTTGTGGCGCCCCGTCACCTGCTTCACGTACTTCTTCTTCCCCGCCTGGTCGATTCGCTTCCCCGAGTTCGACAGCACCAGCGCCGGCGCCGTCGCCGACGAAGGAGACGGCGACGGGGATATCTCAGAAAGCGGGCTCTGGAAGCTTGTTGGGGGGTCCTTCTGCCCTTGCCCTTCAGCTCCGGGACCTGATACAAGCAAGCAAAAGGGTCATCGAAAAATGAAAAATTTAGAACGATCAAGATAGAAGGAGAGACTGAAAAAGAACCTGGTTGGTTTGAGTGGGAGGCCATGGCGATGGTGAAAGTGAGAAGAGTTGCGTAAGAAGAAGAAGAGTTGGTTTTGGAGAGAGATGATTTATTATTATGAGACTGAGAGGTGCAAAACTAGAAAAGGAAAGTGGAAACAGATAAAGAAAGACGAAAGTTCAGAGAAACACAGCATGAGCCATGAGGAGGAATACATTTTGGATTTTTCCTTTTCTTTTTCTTTTTTTTTTGCAATCATGTCACGGATTAAATTTACTGTATTTATTTACAAAGTTTCAACTCTGTTGCTTTATACTTCTGTCAGAAAAAACTCAGTCAGTTACTTGAAGCATTTAAATCAATTAAATGCATAGGAACGTATGAGATGTTGTTTCATTTTAAAAATTATAAAATAAATTGATTTTTTTTAAAATAACTAATGAAATTATTAATATATTAACATTATGTGAGAGGTGTAGGTTGCCACTCAGTGTCTCTCTAAAAAAATTTTAAATAAAAATAAAATTGGATAATTTTTAAAATGTGAGAGGTGTAGGTTGATTGAAGAGAATTGTTATACGGATAAAAAAAATTAAAAAGTGATTTTAGAAATAAAATGAGAAAAATAATCTATATGTCAAAACATCATATTTTTTTATTGATAGTACTGATTACAAAAATATTAAAAAATAAAATCACGAGTTACAATTTATAAGTTTTTAATAACCAATATAAGTATCATAAATTAAAAAATTAAAAAGTAACATATATAAGTAATTTTATAAATAAAAAATTAATAATCAAAACATGTAAAATGTAAATTAAGGCGTTAAAATCAAAATTAATAAAAAAAAAAAAAGCGACCATTGTACGGGTTTGTCAGCTGCCATCACGAATTCACGACCAAACTCGGAATATTCTTTTGACACATGCTCAAATGAGGATGTACACATTTTATATTAAACAATTGAATTAAGATTTTTTTTGAATTATATAAAAAAATCTTGTAAATTTTGATAAAAGATTTTATAAAAATGTAATAACTCTTAATATTCTTTTGAAAGATTTCTGTAATTAAGATTTTATAATTTAAATTTTAATGAATTTATAACATAAATTTATAAAATTTTAAAAGATTCCATCAAATTTTAAAAAATATTCAAAATAATAAGAATCGATTAAAAAGATAATAAATAAATGATAAAATTTAGATAAAAAATCAAAATTAATATATTTTTTTCAATGTTTTAATAATTAATTGATTCTAACTTTACTACTCTTGAGTTTGAAATTTGAATAATAGGTTAAAAATTATAGTATTGGTAATAATGAAAATAAAGATTTGTCTATTGATTCAGATTGAAATTTTGTAAAGAAAATTATAATTTCTGCAATAGTTATACTGGCTTCAACGAAGAAAGAAAAAATTATAAGGGTGTGATTTATTTTTGCTGCTTGGAATCCAATGGCATAGAGTGATGTGGGTCTATATTGGGAGGGGGCCTGGATGAGGCCTCGTCTAACGTGTGGCTAAGGCATTTGGCCCTTTGGTGCATGCTGTTGGGTTCCGGTAGATGCAGCTTGGTAATGCTTTGGTCATGAAAAAAGGGCTTTGCTTCCTGCACTTCCCAACTTTTTCAAAATGGCCATAGTAACCTTGTCTTCCTCACTTGTCCATAGGATGTTTTCCTCACTTCCCCATGTCTGAAACATTGTCTTGTTCACTTCCTCACATTTTTGTGGCTCATGTTCACTTGCATAGATGAGTTGATTATTGTGTTGTTTATACTTTTTGTATTAGATTATTATAATTGGATTGAGTTATCCGTAATTATTTTTTAGAAAACAAAGTTTTAGGATAGGTTTAAATCAACAAATCTAAAATTAAATCCATAAAAGTAACAATTCTAAGATCAGGCAATCTAGAATTGTTGTTATACAAATCCGGATCAATGATCCAAAAATGGTGAAATAATAGTACCAATTCAAATAATCCAAAAATATAACATTTTTGGATTTGATAATCTGGATTTGTTCTTATACAAGTACATTGATCCAAAAATTATGTGTATTTGGTTATTAGTTCGAATCAATCAATCCTGAATTGTGCAATAACAAATCCAGATTGTTTGATTGATTTTGAGTTTTTGTGTTTCCTGGATCAACTAATCTAGAACTTCAAAACATCAATTCATGATTGCTTGATCCAAAAATTATATTATATTTCATATCAGGAATCCAAAATTGATGTTATGAAGTTTCAGATTAGTCAATCCGGTTTAAGTTTTTTTTTTTTTTTCATTGCCTTATTTGGAATGTTGATTTAGGGTATTTATATTAATTTTAGTTATTAATTATAAATTGGTTTGAATATGTTGGATAGTTTTTGTTCATTAACTTATTTTTGTTGCTAAAAGGTTTATATGGAAGAGGATTATGTCAGGAAGATGTCAGATGGAATGGATATGGAGGTTGACATGGACAACAACATTAGAATAGATGAAGATAGTTATAAAGATTACATACAAGTGATTGGAAAATTTGTTGATTATAGCAAAGCATTCATAACTATTTTGTATTTTTTTTTTGTAATAGCTTGAAAATATTGTACATTGGCATATTGATGTTATGTTTTGTGTATAGGTTTTTGCTACTCGAGATGAACTATTGAAATGGGTCCGAGATGTTGCATTTGAAATGAGTTTTCTTGTTGTCATTTTGAGGTCAGATACATTAAAAAGGCAATTTGGATGAAAGACATTTGTTGTGTTGGACTGTGAAAGGGGTGAAAAATATAGGCGATACAAAAAAGAAACAAGAAATTAGGTTAAATTAGTGGGGGTGAGGGCATATTTGTCCATTCAGATATTTTTCAAATAATGGGAGTTGCAGGAAGAAACAAGGGGGTGCACGAAGCAAAAGTTTGAAAAAAAACACAGCTCTACATTTACTCAGGCCCAGGGCTCTCACACTTGGGTGGTGGCTGATGTTCATTGGTGGGAGAAGAGTTTGGATGCACCAAAAAGCTTGACGGGAAAACAGTATGATGGAAAAGAGAAAATAAATCCAACAAAATCTCAAGATTTAAGGTGAGACGGTTTGATGGGTGATTTTTACTAAAAAAATAATTCATAAAAATTTTGAATATTTTTCAATATTAAAAGACTTTTTTATGTATAAAAGATGTTAATTAAATCCAACAAATTTTATCATATTTTTAAAAAATTATAATAATATTAATTGAATATCATATAATTTATTTTATTGTTTAAAAATCTTGATTGAATATCATATAATTTTTATTAAAATAATATATTTTAAAATTCATTAAAATCCTAATTGAATGCATTCTCTAAATTAATATATTTTAAAATTATTATATATTTATATATTGGGGACAAATAATTGCTAGTATCATAACACTTAAAACTTAAGATACACAAATGTAATTATACGTAAAATACCATTTTTTTTAAAGTTATTAATTAATATTTTTCCTCCAAAATCTGACAATTTTGACATTATTTTTCAGTAGACATATATTTTTTAAAAGTTAATGTTTATGTATTGTTTAATATTTTCCTTCGATCACAAATCACTATTTTAATTACTTTAAAATAATTGTTTTAAAAATTAATAAATTTATCATATATTATGAATTATTAAATGATTGTATAAAAATTTTCACTCTCAGTTTATAATTTTTTTCTCATTTATTAATTTACAAATCTACAAATAATTTCAGTTTTTCTTAGCATATTTTTAAAGTACTACAACAAAAAACAGAAATTCTTAAGAAATAAATCAAGAAACCATAAAAAAGTAATCATTCTTTTATAAAATAAGATTGAGAAGTTATCAAACACTTGAATTCAACATTTTAAGATTTTAATAAGTTCACTATAGTCCAATACTCCTAAAACTGTTTTAAAAATATAAAAAAAAAACTCCTAAAATTGTACATTGGATCTTCGTATAATGAATATGAGGCAGGCATAATTTCCATCAAAGACCACGAGTATTATAGTTAATATATTTTGATAAGATATGTTGTCAGACTTGCAACAAATTCTTAGGTTTGAGCATGCAGACTTCAACAATACCTTCCGTTTGGATGGTTGGGGTTGGTTGGCCAATTGGGGTGTTTAAGACTGCAATGTAACAACATACAAAACAAATAAAAATAATCATGGAAATCAATAATGACTTGTTTGATGTGAAAAATGTTTATATTTTTATTTTTTTAATTACAAAAATATCACTTTATTTTCATTTTATTATATGTTAAAAAAACTAGTATAAAATATTTTTCTGTTCACTATTTTTTATACAAACTCTTAAAATCAAGAAAAAAAAACAAATGTTTTTTTCAAAATTAACTAGCTGGATCTCCACGGGTAAAATAAAATGCACCTACAAGTATTTCATTTTTCCTTTTCTGTCTAGGATCTAGAACACTAGAATAAATTAGCAAGTGGCAAATAGAGAAGGATGAAAGTAATTAATAGAAGCAATTCATTAGAAAATAAGGTAAGCATTCACACCCATTTGTGATTGTTAAGCTCTGGATTTTTCAGTTGTTAGAAATGACAGATACCTAAAGCATATAGCCATATCAGGATAGATCAAATCGAACAACAACACAGGTGATGTTATCTGAGCTTCCTCGTGCATAAGCTTCTTTTATAAGTTCTCTGGACGCCACTTCTGCATCTGTGATATTTTGTACTAAAGACACGGCCTCCTGAAAAGGCAGGGACGCCACAATCAGATGCTCAGGTTCCATCAAAGATTTGTTGCCAACATGACATTGCATGTGGATGTGGACATATAATGTTAGAATTCAGAGCTGAAAAATAACTAATAAAATCAAACAGTCAAGTTTAAATTATTACAATTCCATGTTCCAGATCAAAATTGCCTGTGTAAAAAATTTAGAGGACTGGATGCTACGTTGCATATTTAGTTGTTTAGGGAAAGTTCAAAAACTAAGCTGCACATTTAGTTGTTTAGGGAAAGTCCAAAAAACTAACTCAAGTTCAACTCTTAAGTGATTGACACCCGATAAGTGAAAAAATAGAAAAATACCCTGTTCATCCCCACTCAAAAGAAGTAATGCCCTTGAAGGCTGCTTCTACCAATAGCTGATTGGAGTGGGTATGTAGGAAAAGGTTCATCATGTAACTGTTCTGAAACTTCAAACCATCATTTTTGCTCAAAATGAAAATACTAAAAAACTTGGGTTTGATTGTGACTTACAGAAAGCCAGAAAGAAAACCAAGGCTCTTAAATCACAGGTTTTTTTTTCTTTACAACTAAGGTTTGATGCAAAATAAAAAAATAATACTATAGATCCATGTACCTTAGATAAGTACCGTGAAAATGACAACAGATGAAACATGTGATTATGAATATATAAAGGGCTATTAAATTAATGAGTAATGGTTTTATATTTCACGAATAATAAAAAAGGTATGGAGTTTAAGATCATTCATTTAGTAAGCAAAACAATGAATAGCTACTAACAAAAATTATCAGAAAACTTTCAAACAAGAGACTGAAATTATAAATAATAAAAGTTCACAAGATCATGTTTCTACTAAAAATCTAGAGAAAGATAAAGAAAAAGAAATTTATGTTGTTTAGGGCCAATTTTAACAAGTAAGATAGTCTCACCTTGTTTGATATGACATTCCAGAGGCCATCACTAGCAATTATAATAAAATCGACTCCATTAATTTCTTCCTCCTAAGCCATAACAGTACCAAAAAAGGAGCAATTTAGCAGGCATAAGAAACATAACGACACAGATATAGCAAGTGGGTGATCAAGCTTATAATTTTGGGAACCTGAATTTCTGGGTCAGCAACAACATACGGCTTAAGAAGTTTGTCTCCAAATGCACGGGAAACAGCCAGAACACCACCAACTCTCCATGTTCCTGGATCAACCAGCAGCAGTGCAAGAAATTTATTTATCATCAATTTATTATGAAGTATGAACTCCAAAAAAATGGCATACACCCATACAGGAAGAAAATTACCAGCCCAAATTATGAATCCCCCAGCCTGTTCAATCCTTTGACGTTCATCAGTTCTATCAGGTTTGTGATCGATAGACAAAGGAACAGCTACATTAAAACAAAAATTCATATCAGTGAAAAGAAGAAAAAAGAAAAGATAGGAATAGGATTTTATATCGCTTCTTGAGCCCGTTTTGCCTATCAAACTAGTATAAGCAATTCACAATGAAATTTTACAAAAAAACATAACACTGAAAACTTAGTAAAATTGAAGTGACCAAAAACATCATGTACTATAGTGCGTATTCCCTCCATTCACCGCCATATTAAAAATATGCAGATTCTGCCCAATGTAAACCTAATTCTCACTACACATAACTGACATGACATCAACCTGAACCAGCTCTAGATGCAACCACTCTGGAATCCCCAACATTTGCAACAACAATCCAGTCCCCCAACAACATAGCTGTTGATGCAGTTGACCCAGCATCCCTTTGATGCCTCTTTTCCTCATTGAGGTAGTCAACATCTGTCTGTTTAAATGCTTCAACTGCAATCAAACAAATAATTAGAAGAAAAAAAATGTTAATATTTACACCATCCAGGTTGCAAACCAAACAACTGTAATGTGAGATGAAAATTTTACTGCATCCTATAATTTAACAAAAATGAAGTACACACCTATAGCAGTCTTTGTGTCTTTGATAAAGTTAGGGTGGCTACTCAAATTCTTAAACAGATTATTTTTCAGATATTCTGCAGTCCGGGAACCTCCATGACCTAAAAGAATACAAAGAAACAAATTTACACTACGTTTGGTTTAAGAAAGAAGAAACAAGAGAAAATAAAAGTAAAGAATATAGATAGAAAATAAGTCGAATTCTAGTTTGGTATTTCAACAATTATCATCCTATAACAGAATATCTACATGGCCAGAGCACCTACGACTGAAAACTAGCAGGGTCAGAGTGTGCCTTAGTCATCAAGAACCAAAATAGAGAAACCGACATTGTAGACAAACCAGACTAGAGCAAACCATAAAGGAGAAACAGAACAGCAGCTGCTGTACAAAACAAAAGAGCTATGAAAACAGAGGTTAGTGCAAGACCAATCTAGAAGCCAAGCACAGCCATCAAAAACAACAAGGGTGCAACATGAAGAAACTGGGACAGGAGCCAAACTATAAGAGGATCCTTCAAAGAAGAGAGGTCAAAACAGAATAGGGAGGAGCCACAGAGCAGTGACAAAGAGCAAGACAATGTTGGTTCAGCCTTCAGAGGGTCAGAATCAGCCATGGGTAAAAAAGGGCTAGATTGCTGGACAGAAGAGAAAATGAGCTCTATAGGGGTTAACCCTATTTAGACTAATACTAGGTTATAATCCTAACTAAATAGGATAAACCCAATAGTGCAGACAAAAACAGAGCATACAAGTTATAAAAGGAAACAGAACCACCAGTTTCTAAATGCTATGCCTGATAGCAAACATCATATACTTGCATTGTAAATAGGCTATGTTGCACACAAAATCAGTAAAATCAATAAGAAAAAATAGAGGGAAGGGGAAGAAGATAAGGAATTGATTTTAGGGAATGCAAAACAAAAACTTTAGACTTACCATCGAAAACACCAAAAAACGCAACTGTCTGACCATCAACCTCTGATATTTTGGTCTCAAAGAAATCCTCCATTGATGACCTTTTACCCTTGAAACTGGAATATCCATAGCTGAACCTTCCATTTCGGCTTCCAGATAGAAAGCTAGAGAGAAATAAGAGCACTTCATTTTAAAATTTTGAATATTTGAGAGTTGGAATGCCATTATTAAAAAAATAAAAAGGATGCCTAAAACAAATTTCAACTATATTTCATAAACCCCTGGGATGCTCTTTTAATGAAGTTTAGTAAAACAATTGGTATTGGCAGTAAATAAACAAACAAATTATGTCATTTAGCACACTCTACCATGATATCAGCTCTGTTCAGACAAGATTATATCAGGTACAGATCAAATAGCATTTAACTGAGTAAACATTTCCCAAAATTACTTAGTATTTTTCTTCACCTAAGCACTTACTAAATCATATATTTTCACATTTTAAATCTCACTTCCCTATTTTTGAATTCCAAAACTACATATTTCATTATATAAGCAAAGAAAGTAAGAATTTTGTTTTCTTATCCTTTATTTTTTAGTTCAATAGTTAATGTTGTTAAATAATTGTTATATCGTCACCATAATGCTATAACATGGTGTTTAGTAGATGGAAGGGAGAAACCATTGTTCAACAGAGTCTTGGAGTCTCGTGAAATTATATTACACAGCAACATAATAAGGTCTTGCAAAAAATAATGTTGTACTACCCCTTGGTGTGAACCCCATTCTTCATTTATTTCCTTTTTGCCATCTCTATGGACAAGAGGAACCTAGACCTACAGGAATTAGGTTATATTTCAAAGAACTTTTGAAAATTTTATTACATAAAATGAAGGGTCAACACAAGATTTGGGTGAGCCCAGTCAATCGTGAACACGAATAGATGGAACATTAACAAATACATAAAATTTATTAACGTGGATATTACCTTTAAAAAATAGTTTAGTTAAAAGGAATTATTGGATTTTGGGTCGGGTGAGGTGGGGGGAAGAGACAAAATGAAAATAAAAAATAAAAAATCCTATATTGCATATTTCTCTAAATTCTTCAGCTAATGTGGTAAGAAACAGAAGTTTCCATGTAGGTACAGGCAAATAAACCGATACAGATTTGAGAGGCCTTTATTAATGAGCACAAATGCTATTGAAGACTAGTATCAGTGTATCACCCTAAATTATGTACTAAAAGTTTAACAAGAACCACCGTTTACAACCCCAACACTGCCCAACTTTATAACTTAACATCTGACTATAAACTGTAACATTTAAATAATAATCTAAAAGAAAAATTGCTTAAAAGTAGCAGTAGGTGCAGGTGGTTAGTTAATGACAATTTTGTAAAACAAAACCTTGCAATTCATGAAAAGTCAAAAAGGTACCATGTGGAATCCTTTCATTATAGTAAGCAACTAAACATAAACATAATAGAAGGGTACATAGAGATATAGCAATAACAGCCATATCTAACTAACAGTAACATAGATATAGACAATAAAATTTCCCTCCCCTCTTAATTCAGAAGCTTAAATATGAAGAAGGATCAAACCCGAATAGTCTTATGATGAATTTGCCTATGCTGTATCGATCATATCATATAAATGCATGATCATCAACCAATGATATTACAATTTACAATGCAATCAAATTACGGTCGCAATTTAAAAACATGTTAGCATCTTAATTTTCTGGTCATGTTAAGAATTAATTATTTCATTTTATGAATTCGTGTTAATTAATGAATGTTTTAGCACAAATTTTCCGCATAACGATGCCGTTAATCTCGATGAAGAATTTGCCGATTAAAAGCTTCAATTCAAACCAGCAGAGGATTAGAAAGCTGAGTAAACAAAGAAGAACAGCCTATACGAAGTGGAAATTCTATAAATAAATCGAAATAAGCACCTGATGCCACCACCGCTGAAGAGAGAATCGTGATCCTTGGAGGACATCACAATGTTTGGTGCCGCCGGCGGTGCAGGCTGATCTTCATTGGAAGAAGAGGCGGTTGTTGCGACGGTGGCGTCGTCGGCGCCGGCGGTGGCGGTTGCCGTGACTGGTTCTACGGGGTCCGAGTTTGAGATCATTTTACGATCTTCACATTTGTCATTTCTCACTCTCTTTTATTTTTATTTTTTATTTCTTTATCCCTCTCTCTCTCTCACTATCTACTTTGTACGTCGTTTATTTCGCTATTTTATCT
Source organism: Glycine tomentella (assembly GCA_007407185.1). Classification (NCBI taxonomy): domain Eukaryota; kingdom Viridiplantae; phylum Streptophyta; class Magnoliopsida; order Fabales; family Fabaceae; genus Glycine; species Glycine tomentella. The sequence continues at coordinate 684,957 of PYAF01005195.1, forward strand.
TTTTTGGTCCACATATTTACATAGTAAGCAGGAAAGACCCACATTACAAGGCCCATGAGAGCAAAAACCCAAGACAAAGTTGATCTACAATACAAATCCAGGGGAAAATGCTATGAAGGCTAAAATATCCAAAACCCAAAAAATTGCCGCTAACACCCTCTTTTATCACGGAAATAGTAATTTTACACTCATGTGCTAGGAACACAATTTCAATTAGTTAAAATTTATTAAAAAAATACAAAATCAAAAGAGAAAATCATTAAATATCTAGTTAAAATTTATTAAAAAATATAAAATCAAAAGAGAAAATAATTAAATACGATATGAGACCCATAAAATTTTGTCATTATCAATCAATTTTAACTAATAGAAAATAGTATGTTTAAAATAGGGTGTTGAAGAAATTTTATGAGATGGAGGAAGTAATGTCCTACTCTGAATTTAGGGATGTTTGTGAATTGGATTACATCGATTTGGAAGATAAATTTATTCAATCCAATTATTTTGATTTAGTTAATTTATCATTTAATTGGTTTTAGTTTAAACTTTTAATTTGATTTTATACCATTTAAAGCGGGATTGTATTGATTTTAAATTTTAATTCTACTTTTATTTTTTTATAAATATTAAATAAAAAGTAAGATATATGATAAATGTAATAAAAGAATTTAAAATATTTTATTTATATGCCATTCTATAACTAATAATATAATATTTACATATTTTAACTCAAATAATTAGTAAAAATATATTTAATTAAATATTTTTTCATAAATAGATATAAGTTATATATATGATAATTTTATAAATATATATAAGAAATAAAACAGAAATTAGTGATGTTATAAATTTATGGATAAAAATATATACATATATATAAATAATTTCAGTTGGGATCCAATTTTTTGTCCATCGATTTTCAGTTTATTCAATTTCTGATTTTTTGAATTGGTTTTTCAATAAATATCAAATTAGATCAGGAACACCCTTATCTGAACTGGTAAAGAAAACAACCAAAGCTTTCTTCTATTCTTTCTCTATAGGCCCAAGTATATTTTTACCGTCACCGCCACTGCTGTTGGGTTTGAGCCCGGTCTTGTTTTTTTTTTTTTTTCCCGGTCCTATATTTGTTATTGTGATTAATTAGTAAGACTTGACTTGAGAAGGTTGGGTACTCGAGTCTTCAGTTTGGTTAAAAAATGAAAAGTAAATTAGCAGGGTGATTATTTTTTCATGTCCTTTTAATTTAAGCTTAAATATATTTTTAATTCATGTAATATAAACGCATTTTGATTATCATCAGAATAAAAGAAATTCTTTAATTTTAATCCCTGAAAAATTCTTTAAGAACCCTTCTTACTTGGGTGGGTGACTCCCTTTCAAATTTGGCAGCAACTTCTATCTTCCTAATTATAAGATCAATTAAGATTTATTATTTCCTTCTTTACTTAAACTCAATTTGTATATAAACAATGAAAATGAAAATAGGCATGAAATTATCAATGTGAAAAATAATCATTTATTCATAATAACATATCCCCACCCTACTCTTATATATAACATTTTATATTTTGATTATATTATGCATTTTATAAGTACACACGTAATTTTCTTTCTTATAGTGCTCATGGTATATACATGTTTTAGGAAAATTTCTTGTTGGACTTGATCCAATGTATTCATTGGCTATGGTGTGGTCTGGTTTCTTGTTCGAATGCCACGAACATTTGAGAGAAGGACAAAATCTCGAAGTGTTTGCACCATAACACATGTCTTGCACTAAGAATTGTCCGTCAAGTAAGGATAAAGACAATAAGGAATGCCCTTATAAGGCAATGACCAACATTTTCACATATGCACAAACATGCATTGCAATAGATTCCCATGTTAGACCTTTCGTCGACTTAAGTATTGCAATGTCTTCTTTAAATACCCACTCCTAATTTACTATTGGAAATTAGGCGTGATTTATTGCATGTTTTCTACACATTCTTAGTCAGTTGAAGGAAAAAGTATATAAGATTTGTTTGGATTTCAACTGAAAGGATCCAAAATTATATTTGAAAGTAAATTTTTTCTTGAAAATTCAATTTTAAAGAAATAAAACTTAGTATTTTTACAGACTCAATTTACAAATTTTAATTCAAACATACACATAATGTGTTACTAATGATTAACTTAAACGCCCATTCGAGTTACATCAACAAGATATCCGGATATACACACACAATATATATATATATATATATATATATATATATATATATATATATTAATCATGAGGAGTGAGCTCCATTGGAGTCTAACCACAAGGATTAGTTAATCTATTCAAAACGCATTAAAGTGGCCAACGGTAGTAAAATTAAAGGGTCTCTCATATACGATCCAATAGTTCCTCGGAGCCCCACAAATTCTACACGAGATCGATCAGTGTCCACCCCACATAGTCCTTGCGAGCCAACTCAATGACCAAATTACCTATAGCTGTTTTCTTTTAATTACGCAAAGCAAAGCAATACATGAAGCAGTATAGCGCACCTTATCCGTTATTATATTGTCTATGATTGTTCCTCCATTACAAGTCATGACACGTGAAGTTCTAAACAGATTCAAACTTTATATGCTCAAATGGTCGTTCTAAGGAATCCATGTCAATATTACAAAGATCTACTAGAGATCAAGAGGAAAGAGAAAGGTGTACAGGGCAATAAATGTGCCAGAAGGGTCATGCAATCTTGACTGGTGGTTTGGTTTGGTTTGTTTTACCCAGCTGAGCCACACAAAATATTAATTCAATACTTTCTTTCTGGCTAGTGGGTAATAATAAGGACGGAACCAATTAATGCTTCTACCATCTTTTGGAAAGGCAGTAAATGACGAAGTTCGAGTGCACTATGCACATTGTGCTATTAATTAGCCATTATTTGCATTTGCATGCAAGTCTCCGTGTTTCATGTTTCAAACAGTGCCAAAACTAAAATACAAAAGCTAACTGATGATTGATTGATTGTTCTTAATTTAATAATTGGGTATGGAGCAGAATGAAATAAGTCAATAACAATTTAAAAATGTCTAAACAATAATACATGGACGGCTGCTGATTAATTTGTTTACATTCTACACAGTATTACACGTACGCACTTGACACTTATCTCTTTTTCTTTGTTATATATATTACAATACTAGTTTTATACTATTATCATTCATTTATATTTGCACCGGTGTCGATCAATGAATCAATTTTCTATAATGATGGGTATTAGTGTTAGGTGTTTAAAAAAATGTTCAAAAATCATTTTCCCTTTCTCTTTCTCGATAAACGTGACAGAAAACTAGCTCATTAACTTCCTTATTAAATCATTTAGTTCGTTTTTTTAGATTTTGTTCGTTTACTTAAAGTAAGGATAAAGATATATTCTAGAATTCCAAACAAGAAAATATATACACACCCTAATAGTAGTATTAACAAAATTCACTTTCCATGACAAAATTAATAAATTTAGTCAATTATTTTATATTATTATTTTTTCTTGTTTTTTTATCCACTTAATTATTTTTATTAGTGTTTCAAAAAAAATTAAACAAAAATATATAAATAATATTTAATATATTTAAAAATTAAAAAAAAAACTTATAGAAAAAATAAACAAAATTTTAAAAAGAATCTCGTTATTATTAAAGACCGAGAGGGAATATAACACCACCAACCAAAAAAAATTAAAGAAAGAAACTCGTTAGAGAAATACCACAGTAATTAAGCGACAGCCATGCAGAAATTTAGGTTCTACCAGCAAGTCAGCAACCCCAATTGAGAACAATATCACACCCACATTAATGACATGAAACTTTATTTCATCAATAGCACAATAGTAGATGAATTTGAAGTAGCTTTCCTCAACTAATCAACTCTACACTTGTTTTTCCTCCTCTGACCAAATATATAGAACTATGTGTTTAAACATGAACGAGAACAAATATTTTAAAATTAAGCTGGAAATTAGCATCATCATGACATCCACATCTTCCTAATTTAAATAACATGTATAGTTTGATCAAGAGTTTATATTTTTTTTCCTTTCTCTTCTTATTTTACTGAACTATACCCCCCTCTCTGTACCGCTCCTAATTAAAGGACCATCCTGCTAAAATCCAACCTCACAAAGCTAAGATATTCATCATTGATCCAGTCATACTTTTCCTTAAAAGGGTTGTTTAGTGTGTTTGGAGGGTAACTTTCTATGCAGTTCTTCCACACATTAGTATCAGACAAGTCCCTCATCACCTCCCAAACACAGTTGTTGCACTTGAAGCCGGCTCCAAGACTAATCATGAGGATCCTATCACCCTTCTTGAGCCTCTTCTTGGCCTCCATGTACCCCAAAACATACCAAAGGCCACCAGCAGAAGTGTTACCCCAACGGTGAAGGGCCATCCTTGCAGGCTCAAGGTCATATTCATTCAGCCTTAAACCCTTACCAACCCCATCAATAACTGCCCTCCCACCCGGGTGCACACAAAAGTGCTCTATCCCAGCCTTGAAATTCAAACCCCCTCCCAACACATTAAACTTTGTCTTCTTCTTATTACCCTTTCCAAGAACCATCCCAGTGAGAAAGGGTAGTAGCTCCCTCTTCTTCATCCCACTATACCTTATAGATGCAAAAAAGAACCTCACCATTTCCCACAGTGGCAGAATCTTGGGCGCCATAGTTTGAAGATTCACCGTCAAGGCTTGAGCAGCACTCTTCACAAGACTCTTGGTGAGTCGAAAACCTGAATAGCCTAACTCATCCTCCACCTGTATGCAGCAGTTGTAAGCCTCGTCATCAGCACCATACTGAGTCCTCTCCATGTGCTTGAGCTTCAATATCGCACGGCTCTTGAGAGAAGCCTTGTTTGTAAACAACATGGAGCAGCCACCAGAGCGAAAGAGACAGTTAGAGAGCATCATCTTCTTGTCCCTTCCACAGTACCAATGCGCACCGAGATCCTCGGTGCTCACAACAATCCCAATGGAGTTCTTGTAGGTCTTGAAAAGCTGTTGCACCACATCGATGGCAACAACACTTGCACTGCACCCCATTCCGGCAAGGTTGAAGGCCTTGATGTTTTCCCTCATCTTGTACCTGTTTATGATGCGTGCTGTGAGAGAAGGTGCTGGGGAGAACAAGGACACGTTCACCACAAGGATGTCTATCTCGGAGGGTGAAATTCCTGTCTTCTTGAAGAGGTTGTCGAGTGTGTCGAACATGATCTCGTCTATCTCCTCGTACGTTTCCTTGAGAGTTGGACACTCTTCTCTCCCTTCGAGAACGGTTCTGGGGCAGTAAGTGTTCTCTCCAATACCAGAACTCACGATGGTTTTCAGGAGAAACCTTAACTCCTCCAGCCTCAGTTTTTTGTTTCGTAGCACGATTTTTGCTGCGGAGTCCGTGTCGAGTTTCGTGTCTTCTGGGGGCATGAAGCACTCGTAGGCCAACATGTAGCATGGTTGGCCTTTACGTTCAAGAATCAACTTGTAGAGGGTAAAGAAAGAGTACAATAAGAAGGGAAGGAGGCATAAGAGCAAAAGATCCATCGCTGGCTACAAGAAATTAAGAAGGGATATATATGGGAAGAGAAGAAATGTTTGTAATATTGTGATTGCTTAAAGTGCAAATGCATCTATATATATATATATAGACGCAGTGTCTTATGTGTTGTCTGTAATATATATGCAAGTTGTGCGTCACTCACTTTTACAAGTTGCGTGAGGAGGGTGTGGGTGTGTCCTACAGCCAGACAACTCGATCTTAACCAGTCTATATATTGACTGTGAATATTAGTGCCCTCTCATTCTTAAAAATAAAATAGGAGTAAAATGAAACCTTGGTTCATTGCTTTGGGCAAATTAATAAATATTATTGTGTATTTGTGTGAGCTGTTGTGACGGAAAATCTCTGGTCTTTTCTATTTACTTTTGATTCATCAATTCACACTGAGAAATTTCCAACCCTTTTTCTGCCAGTTATTATTTATGCTGCATAAACAGGATTCTCGTTGGAGTAGGTCAAAGTTATTAATTCCTTGTGGACCAACCAACCAGCCACTCAAGCTAGCTTGAACTCAATTTGCTAACTTCATCTAATTTGCAGCCAGTTTAGTTTAGATTCAGAACTCAACTAACATAGAGCATTGGAGTTGAGAAACTTTAATGGTTATCAAGTTACGGTTACGGTCTCTAGATTAACTAGCTAGCCTGCAGATGCATAGCATTAGCATAGGTTAATTAAGTTCTACTAGCTATATACTTTAATATATATATATATATATATATATATATATATATATGTGGTGGTACCGTGGTAGTACATTCATACGTTCAATCTTTTTAATAAAGCAGTGGCTTAATTAATTACTTTCAATGTTGAATTTGCTATACTGTAATGTTTTGGCAATACATCTCACCTTAAATTTTTAAGAAGATCATGTATGTATGAATCAGGGGTCACGGTTAGTTATTTTTTTAAAATATTTATTTTTAATGACCATGAATTTGTGAATATTAATAGTATATATCATATGACATGTGCATGACATCTAAAATACCAAAAAGAATAGAAAACAAAAATATCATCTACCTAATACTTTTATCCCTTTTAACCAAGGCCAGGATCCGCTCCTCCCTCTACACCACGTGACCACGCTCCTTATTAGCCCTTTCATCCTTTTTTCCCCTTCTAAGTAACATGCATTTAATAAAGAGAAAGAAATTAAAGACGAAAGTAGGAATGATTTTAGAATTAAATTTTGATGCATTGCTAGTTTTGGCACATCGTTTAATAAATTTATTATTTAGAAGTTTTTTTAGGCGTATTATTTAGAAGTTATGCTTTTTCCACATCTTGCATGCAATTGGATTTCTTGAATAATATCATTTTGCCTATAAAAAAAACAAAAGTTGTGTTTTTTTTCTTATTGAGTTATTCGACTTGTTTTTTAGATTGAGGCATTGAGCATCTAATTTTTTTAATCCCTTTAAAAGCTATACTTGTTTTAATGTTAATTAATTTCTAATTGAAATCTGATTTATATTATAGATTTGAATCTTGACACACTATATGAAATTAAAGATATTTTATTTTTTAAATTGAATTTTAAGATCATTGTAATTTGAATTTGATTTCAAATTTAAATTTTGGCACGTCATATTGACAAATACCATCTTTAATTTTTTCTTATCTAATAAAGTAAAATATTTATTATTAACAATGAAAATAGTTACTACTTTTTTACATTTATTTATTTATAATTTTTATCTAAAGGTACGTGTAGCTTACTAATATAAATTGAATTCATACTTTTAGCATCGCAAACGCGTCTAATATATTACGTACGTGATATTTTCCTTTGAAAACATAAACAACTTTAATTAATTCAAAGATAAAACTTGAAAGCATATATATATATATATATATATATATATATATATATATATATGCTTATAGGAATATAACCCAAACAACTAGCAAAGAGTAATATTGTTATAACAGTAAAAATGATCAAAATGAAATAGATCACATACAACTTGCCAATTTGGATATATGGGTTCTCTCAAAGAAATTGCCTAATGTATTAACACGAAAGAAAAAAACAATATTGCATATAAAACTGTCTACGTTTATTACTCAAAATTCCAATATTGATAATCATGTCCTATTCTATCCTATATTGTCAGCATAATTCTTTTCACATCCTCACTCAATTATATATGTTATTAAAAATATTCCATTAAAAACAATACTTAGTTAGCATATATTATAATTAAGAATATTCCGTACATTATAAAAAGGATTTTGTAAACCAATGTTCTTAGAATAATACTTAAAGAAATCAAATAAATAAATATTTAATGTAAAGATTATAAAAAAAACGTACAATAAATTATGAATAACATTATTTAGCCCATTCCAATAAACATATTTATTCTTTTAGTTTTTTAAACAATACCTTAAGATAACTGATTATCCTTTTTCTTATAAAAATACTTACATTGATATTAATGTAATTAATTAGCATTATCATCATTCATAAAAACAAATACTTAGTTCAAATATAATTTAACCTCTTTATTTTATTTTCTTGAAAATAAATTTAACCTCTTTGTAATTAATTAACATATGCTGAATTTCATTATGAATTGAATCAGTCAACAACTACTGACTGATTTGATATCTTCCTAGCAAGACAACATAACTAATTAGTTAAATAAAAACAAAAATATTTTGTTTCATGATGCAAATTTTAATCCTTTCATTTGAGCCTTATATTTACTTTTTGTCTTCACTCATAAACTTATATATGTATGAGGTATACTGAAGATGAATCTGAAAAAGAAAACATTGTATTTGTAATTGACTTTTGATTTTTAGAAAAACTTTTCATCATTGCCTTAAACCAACTCCAGTTTCCTCCTATACACAGTACTTTCTTATGCCTTATCACCACCTTCATAATAATATTAAATATATCATTAAAGAAAGTTTTTCTATACGCATCATATCAAAGTTGTTTTTCAAACAAAATACTTTTCAAGTATAGTAGATCGCCAAATATGCTCTTTTAGTCTAATTAGTGTCAATATAGGTACTCATCAACTTCAACCACGCACTTTAAAAAGTTTTTTTTACCTCTTTTGAAAAATTATCAAAAGATGAACATCGAATTAAGTGTTCTTTCCTTTGTGTCCTAATCCAAATAATTTAGAGTAAATGATCAATTTAAATTTTGAAACTGCATTTCGTTATCACTTTAGCTCTTAAAATTAAGGAAAACTCGAATTAATCATTGAAATATTTTAGGGTTTCATTTAAGTCTCTAATATTATATTTTCCCCTCATTTCGGTCCTTGTTTTGAGACTTAAGTGAAAATAGTAATATAAGTTTAGGGTCTAATTTTTTTTTTTGAAAATAATTTATAAGGGCTTAAATGAAACTCTAAATAAATTTCATAGACTTATTTAAATTTTTCTTAATTTTAGGAACTAAAATGACAAGATGCAAATTCATGACTAAATAGGTCATTTTTCCACAAATACTTCAATATTCTCGCAATTTTAAGAATGAGTGTGGAGGCTGGAGGCTGGATACTTGTTAAAAATATATCGATATTATCAAGTGAATTAATAAATATGAAATTATTTCACTTTAATTAATAATTCTAACTTTGAATTATAGGTATCTCATATTGGAAAAAAAACTCCATAGAGAAAAGTGAAGAGACGACCCTAAATCTAACAATAAAAGTCATTCTCAATATTTTTATATACACCTTTATATATGAGAATGGGATGCTCTTCCTTCAAGAAAATCATGAGTACGCTTAGCGCCTCATAAAAATTATGAAATTATATTAGTCAACATATATAGTGCCTATTGCTCTTGAGGAAGTGGGGCAACCATTAGCCATGCCAAAATGTGGAAATTTAGTGCCATGTTTTGGTCACCAAACCTCTTATTTAATAAAGGTGTCGACGGGCTGGTTTGATTTAATTTTGGATAAATAAAAACTAAATCAACCAAAATTAGTTGGTTTTGTTTAGTAGTTTTGACAATTATTTTCATAAAGTTTGAGTTTTGATCAGGTTAGTTATAGAATATAAATTTAATACCCAAAAATAAGCTTGGGTCTTATTTTTTTCAGTCTCAAATATAAGAAAAAAAAAATCTAATTTTATCTTATGTAATACTATTATTTTCAAAATATTTTTTATTTAATTAAGATTTTAATTTCAAATTTTTATTTTTGATATTAACTTTCAATGAATCATAAGTTTGGTAAACAAATTTTTTTAATTGGTAGAATCAATTTTTTATATATATTTAAAATCAAAGAATATATTAGTTTATTTCGGATCAAATTCGATCAAAGAAAAATTAACTAAATCAACTTAATTGATTTGATTTAGATTGTTGGATTGATAAAGTCGAACCGAATTAATAATTAAACCAATTCTTTTTGTGTGTGAAGAATCATTGATTTAATTAATCTTAATTGAGCCTGACTCGGATGTTGCCCTCAAGGAGAGGTAAGAGCTGGGTTTTTTTCTTCAAATAAGGAAGAGCTTATATTAATATCTGTGTTTTAAAAGTTTTCAACCATATTAATTACAATTAAAACTCGTTTACTCAGCCTACATTTGATTCTTTATTCTTATTTTGGGAGATCAAGTATTTATTTTTAAGATAAATGCTAATAAGTGACCTTAGGACATTCTTCGTTAAGAAACTAAAAGAAAACATATTTTTATTAGAATGCATAAAATTGTGTTGTCCATGACTTTTTCTACATTCTCCTGTGATTTTCACAATAAATATTTCTCATTTAGTTTAGTTAATTTCCTTAGGACACTGATTAGCAATACTATATATTTTAAGTGAGTAATTCTCTTAGAGTTTATTTGGATGAGACAATTTTAAATTCTAAGAATTTCAAATGTTTCAATTAAAAAAAATATTTTCAAAATTTTGTATTTGAGTAAAGAAATTAAATTTCTTTATTTCCAAAATTTCGTCTAATTCAAAATTTGACCCACCTCGAAGTCAATAATCTTCACTTACTTTCGCGAGTTTATCAGCAGATTCGAGGGCTTGATATCCCTGTGCACGATGTGCCACTGGTGCAATTACGCTAGTCCCCTTAGAATTTGCCGAGATAGATCTATTAGTTATTGCTCCTGTAGGATGTGTTTCACTTCCAATGAACTCCAACAATACCCTGGATTTCGCTATTTTGATAGTACATCTCGTGGCACTTCATCACGTTCAGATCGTTCATGTCACGGAGGATCTGGATTTCTCGATGGATCTGCTGCTGCACCAACTCCTCATGGTGACCATATATCACCTTCAGCACGTACACGCTTTCGTTGGTGCGATGGACCACCTTGTACATTTTCTCGTCGCTCCTGCTCCCGATGTAGTTCAAGCTCTCCAGCTTTGAGAACGAGATCACCTGCTGCACCGCTGCCACAACAACCACTGATGGGGTAGAGGAAGCAGCACCTCCAAGTTGGTGTCCCACTGCGACAGCATCAAGTCCTTGCCCCTTAATTTTTTTTGAATTACGATCGACTTTTTTTTCCTAAGCTAAAATCTAGGGGGAGGAGCTCTTCTTGCGTATTATACCTTTTACTAGAAATTCTAACTTTGGCAAAGACTACTCGCTCGCTTTAAAAGCAACTCCATTGATTCTATGGATCGTTTATATATAACCTTTATTCGTATATGACCTTAGAAAGGTTCTGAAAGAAAGAAGAGTTCCATTCGACACTGAAGACGTTAGCGGTAGAAGAGAATTTCAATTTCTCATGTTTTAGAAAGAAATTAAAATTTTACATTTTTAGTTGTTTAAAATTCCATTTTAAAATTTCAAAAATTTAAATTCTTCATATAAAAACATCCAAATAATGAATTTTACATTAAAGAATTTTAAATTCGTTATTAAATTACTTTCCTCAGTTAAAATTCTCTATCCAAATACACTCTTAATAAACTTTTTTTTTATAACACATTGTTTCATTATTATTTAACATTTATTTTTATATGTTTACTTAAACTTAAATTATTAAATATTTAATTTTCATGGTAATATTTTTTTTATCCATAGGAAACACAATATCAAAGATTTTATAAAACGCACACACATTACTAATAAAAATATTAGTAAAGAAAAATGTATAAGAAAAATAAGTTATTTAGTTAATATTTGCTTAATTTTCTTTTAGTAATAGATGATATCTCTAGCTTTACATGTAAAATAAATAATAATTTGTTTTGTTAATACATTATTTATTAAATAATTATTTATTAGAAGTTACATATTTAAAAATTTGTATAAATTTTTTTTGGCCCCTCTAATAGACTCCTGGTCCTCTGCACTTAAATACAACCAAACTTGAAATTAAACATAATTAACGTGTTTTTGTCATAAAAAAAAATATTTTATTATTTCCAAAACTATAGTTGAATAAAAATAAAAATAACACATATCCTTTGCACTAAGATAAAAATATTATATTTTGTTTAGGAATAATTAATTATATTTTTATCTTCAACTTTTAAAAAATCTTGTAAATCTTATCTTTTGTGAGATGACATTCTGACATAAGCATAAAAGTTGGAAGTAAAAGTTGTTAAAAAATAAAAAATGAAAGATAAAATATGCAATAATATTAGCACACCCTGGGACGAATCCATAAGTTTGTTAAAGAGGGACTGAATATTTTTTTCCTTTAGTTGCACAAAAGAATATCTATAATATTTTTTAAAAAAAAAGTATTATAAATTTTTATAAAATAAATAATTTCTATAAAGAAAATCTAACTTATTTTATCATTTTATCTCTTGTAACTTTTTATATTTATTTTTAAAAAAATTATATTCTAGGAAATATCTATTTTTTTATGAAAAAAATATATTTAATATGTTTTAAGCAAACGAAATAAACTTTGTGGGAGCAATTGTCCCATTACTCTTAATGTGCATATGTCTGTGTATGGCGGTGTCTACGCTAAGCTTTGTTTGAGAGACGGATTTTAGAGGGAAAGGGAGAAAAGAGAAAGATTTATGTGATGACATTTTTTTGTCTAGGAGTTTTAATTTTTATGAAAAGGATTTGAGGATTTTTAAAACTCTTCTGAAATTCTTAGAAGCCTAAAAATTGTTGTCCCTCCAAATTGGGGGTTTTTAAAAGGAAAAATAATAAAATTACTGTCCTACTTATGTTAATAAAATTACTATCCTACCCTAGTCAGTCTTAATAAAACACCAAAATACAAAGTACTGAATCACAAATCAAAGAAAAAATTGTAAAAGTATCTTATTAACTCTCAATTTCTCTCTCTTAATATATTTTTAACTCCCAAACAAGGAGGAAGAAACTTTCCTCATTTTATTCCTTTTTCTTTCCGTTGAATCTCTTTCCTTCCCTTCCTAACTCCCAAAAAAAGTCATAGAGAATTATGTTAAACAATAGAGAGTGTGTGACTATTAGAATTAAGGAGGGACTATTATTAAAGAAGAAGAAGATAGCAACATGCAGTAATTCGTTGAAATTATGCCCGTCAATACAAACACATGTTATCAATTTCAATTTTCAATTGAAAACTATGCTATGCCGAATGTGAAATCGACTTTGTTCCAGATATATCATGACATTTATTAAGACTGATATATACTTTCTCTCGCTGGGCCCTGGGCGTGTATATTCTAAAGAATTTTTTTTATAAATTTTAACAAAATATCGTGCTTATATACGTTCGTGATCTAATTAAAAACAAATCTCCTGTCTCTAATTTTTAGAAATTCATGCTATTAAATAACTAGCGGTGAAATTTGTAAGCAGTAAAACTTTTTGTCATTATATTTTGTTGCGATTTAGTAACGAATTTTAACAAAATATTGTTCATATATGTAATCCAATTAAAAACAAGTTAAGCTCAGCAAAAAATCATAAGCAACAATTTTGAATGGAATTTGCTTAATTTTTTTAAAACCAAATATATTTCCAATCAATGGTTCATAATCAACAATAATTTCGTTCAACACATATATACAAATTATCAAAATAAGTTTTGTCACTCTTAATATATATTTTTGATACATATGATCAGAAATGAACTCTGATAACATGTTTATAAAACTCATTTACCAATTGTATTAGATATTATTGGTAAAATAATTGCTCAATAATATAATATACAAAAGTATGAAACTTAAATTAACGATTATTCCATGATTTCCCCCTCAAATATATTTTTTTTATCTAATTGTTAACTGATATGAAATACATGTATTGTGTTTCATATTTTTCATGCAGAATATATTTTGCATGTGTCGCAACCGAAATGACAACGGGATGGACAGCAAAAATACTGTACAAACATTATTGATTTTGAAGTGAATATTGTTTGATAAGTTTACACCATAATAGAGAAAGACTCTTATGCATGGATGAATGCTAATGTGACAATGGATGATATATGATGTAATAAAAACAGACGAATAAAGATAAAAGAAAGATGTTATATGAGTGTTTATACGAGTGCTATATGTACTAAAATCTAAAGGGAAATGAGAAGAGTACTCTGTCGCCAATCTACTGATTGAGAAATGGATGGAATCAAGAAAAGGGGATAGCAACATGCATCTAATTCGTTGAAATTATATGCATGCGACTTTAACATTTTTTGTACATTATAATTGAGCAAACTAGTGACAAGAAATGTTTTGGAGCTGTATTATATGATTTTTTTATTTTCCCTCATAAACTGGGCATTGATGCTTCACCATCACTATTTCATATATTTTCTGTCATCATTCATTGTGAATTTGCACTAACTTAGCTTTCTGCTCCAGTCGCCACCATATTAATTTTCTAGTTTTGAAGCTACATTAATTGTGTTCATACATAATAAATGGTTTATGTTTTAAATTTATTCAATAAAACTTAGTACTCCCTTTTTGTTCTTATGTATAAAACTCAAATACTTAATTCACTAAGATTATAAAAAATGATAACTTTAGTTGATAACAATAAATTAATCTTAAATTTATAATTTTTTCTTTAAATATCTTTGTTATTAGTACTTTTTTCCTAATGATTTATCAATAAATTTTCTTTTTTTCTTTTAGTGAGAGGTATTTTTAGTCTAAAAATAATTAATGCAAGGAACATTATAAATTGTGTCTTATAAAGAAGGAATAAGCATTATTTTAAATTTAAATCTTATAAATAGAAACAAGAGATTAGTATTAGATTTTCTTAGGATTGGGTATCTATAAAATAGGTTTAATTAATAGTTTCATATTTTTCTTGAACATTAATTATGGATTAAAAATCACTGTGCACTTCATTTATTGTATACGTTTTCATTTTTGGTTGAAGTCCCATTGATAAGTATACTAGACAATGATGGTGATGAATAAAAGTTAAGGTTACTTACAATAAAGTAGTTTTCTTTTTTGTCAACAAAAACTTGAGTAGTGAGATTGTGGGGAAAAATTTTGGTTCAATCCTTACAAAATATATTTTTTGGGAGGAATAATGAGCTTTAAGTTCAATTAAGCTAAAGACCTGATAATTAATTTTATAATTGTTTTAAATGATCAAAATTTGTGAAAATATCCAAAAGTTTCACCAAAAATCCAAAGATCCTACTTATGGTGGTTATAAAAAAAATATTCATATGTACACCCCAAAATTAGAGTGTAGCAATGTGAAAGAAAAAAAAGATAAAAAATATAAAAAATGATAAATATAATAAGTGATGTAGTAGAGATAAAATTTTCAAACATGTTTATAATAGTGTTTTTTGTGTACAGGTTCATCATTCATCGATCCTTAATGGCGGCTGCAACTTTCATGTGCTGTAAATCACTTTGCAGGGATATGTTTTTTACTTCGTTGGTGCGTTGTTTTTTCATTAATGTTGGGTTCCCTGAATGAATACATATAAAATTTTGATTGCAAAGCCTTGTCTTTAGCCATTTTTGTGATGAAATATGTCATGTGCGAACGCAACACGAGTCTTTTGTCGTGAAAAAGTTGGGTCCGTTTTGTGATCGTCACACCTGTTGTTCATTATTCTAACAAACCATTGTCATGACATTTTTAAAATGAATTTTTTTAAATATATTTATTACACAAGATAAAAGAATGTTACTGAACTGACTAAATAATATAGTTAAGAAAAATTGATGCTTTTTTTTTTACAATATTTACAAGTTGTGATTTTTAAACTTGGTTTAGATTCCAGAATTTTTATTTTTATTTGTAGTTCAGTTTTTAAATTCTTAGTTACAATAATATATTTATTAAGTATTTTTATATTTTTTCTTCTAAAAATATTATTAAAAAATAATATAGAACTTTTAAAATATTTTACATCATATAAATAATAATTAAATTTATTTAGTTAATATTATATATAATAAAATATTTGTAAGTTATCTTTAATATTATTTTTTATTAGTTTAAATCATTTTTGACATCCTTACAATTAAAAAACTAAAATGTATATATTTTAATATTTTGATATATCTTTGTTATATCATAAAAATAAATTTATGTTACTAAATTAATTTTATATAATATTTTTATCAATATATTCTTTGATTCAGTAATAATTTAAAAAAAAAAACAAACTTTAATTTTTTTTCATATAAAAAAGTATCTTAAAAGAAGCTTTAAAAAATTTAAAAAAATTATCAAACAATTACTTCTACGTTTATTTTGAAAGCTCTTATTTCAAATTTGATTTTTTTTTTTTTTCAATGAGGAGTATGAAAGAAGAAAAAGTAATAATCCGTGTTCTCCAACAAATGACGTGCTCACGTGCCTAATGCATCCGCACAGTTGTTATCATCTCTAAATGTGTGGTTGAAGATCATGAATTGTGTCCAGCAAAGGTTTCTATATAAGAATGATAGAAGATCATCCTGAATTTTCAACTTTGAATTTTAAAAGAAGCCTTTACGAAAGAGAAAAATACGGAGTCACATATAACATCAAACCGTTACGTTTGCATGCGGTGTACGTATCAAGAATCAAGAATAAGTGACATTATGATGATGATTTGTTTTGTAAACTAAAAGAACTTGCCTTTGCTGAATTAATTATACATGTATAATACGTAATAGTATAATATTTTTATGCATTTGATTAGTATTGTCGGATTTTGTTTTTTACAGAAAACCTGTATTTTTTTATGGGAAACAATTTTACTTGAATGATTTAAATATATTTTCAAATTTTTATGTTTATTTCTTAATAATTTTTTGTTTTGTATTAATTCTTAATAAAATAATAATTTTATTTTTTATTTTTGATATTTTCTTTAATTCCTTATAAACTAACAAATTTTATTTTTCTAACACAAAATTTATTAATTTATCATAAAATAAACACAAAATTTATTAATTTATTATCGGTTTAAAATAAAATATGAAGGACCAAAATAAAAAATTATTATTTTATTATAAACTCAACATTAAACAAAAATTTATTAGAGAGAAAAAAAATTAAATATTTATTATAGATAAAAAATAATTGTGATTATATATAGTTGATTATGATGTTATTGAGTATTTTCTCTTGTTATTTTTAACTCTTGTTACCTTTTTCATAAATAACTCAGTTAATCATATTTTAACTAGAAAGCAAGAATAAAGAGGTAACAGATTATTAAATATTGGGTATAGCAATTGAGCCATATTTAAATATTTTGTGTATTTATATTGTGGGTAAGAACTTATATCCATGTTTTATGCGTAGCTTTAAGAGGACCTTCTCATGTGATATTTTTGTCACGTAAATCTTAGTCTTTAGTATTAAAAGTATAAAAAAATTGAAATAATAAAAACGAGGCTTAAATATGTATTTGTTTATGTAAGTTAGTGATTTTTTGCCTCTAAGTTTATTTTCTAATTTCAATTCTTGTAAGTTTTGTGTATTTTTAATTTTAATATTTGTAAGATATTTTGTTTATTTCTAGTTCTAAATTTGAGTTTTTTTAAGTTTGGCTTATGTAAGTGTGAACTTATTATGGTGACTAGTTATAAATTAAAAATATATATAATCTTAAAGGGATTAAAATTAAACAAAAAATACAAACTTATGAGGACTAAAAATGAATAAAAAAATTTACTAGAGCCAAAATTGAGAAAACTTTAACTTACATAAACTACAATTTGAAAAAATAAACTTAAAGAAAAAACATACTAACTTAATAGAATAAAAATATATTTAAATCTAAAAAGGAATAACATGAGGTTTTATTGGTAGAGATTTGTACATGAGATAATTCAAGGAAAAATTTCTCATGAATTGATCTATTCCCCTTGTTTTTATCTTGATACTAGTTTAAATATATTTAAAAATCTTTTAAATGGAACAAATTATGTTGAAATCTCATGCTTTTTTTTACAATAAATCTCATGCTATAATATTTGCCATTGTTATGGTAATTTGACGAGCTGGTTAAGTATGCAACTTTTTGTTATGATGAAGTAGTATTTCAAATTAATATAAAATTATATAAATAAAATACATATTACTTGCATGGAAAAAAAGTTTAAATTTTGGTACTTTTAAAGCATATAACTAGCTAGTATCAATCTTGAAATCTAATATGATCAGATGGAGAATAACTCTTTTAGTGATAAAGGTATATTTATTATAATGCTGGTGTACAAGATTGATCCTTTAGGATGCCTAAAAGTATAATTTACTATTGATCTCATGTGCGTAAAGTTAGATTACTTGTTTTGAGAATTGGTTGATATTTATGAGCTGTATGTTTGGCATTGTTGATAGAATGATAGTTAATAGTATAGTTTTTAACAATGAAGGTAGGTAAAGATGTACTCTCAAAGTAATTAAATAATATACTAGTATATTTTAAGCTCGTTTAATTTACTATTTGGGAGAAGTCTCTCCTCTTAGGCATTTTTTATAATTCTCTGAATCAAGATGTCAATTTCTGTATAATATATTATATCAGTCATATTACCCACAATAATTTAGTTATGAACAGTCGATATTTAAAATTCAGGTGGACAAGAGTCACATGAAAACTGGGACACGTAAAGGCATGGATTCAAAGGGACATACCTGCATGGATATATTTCCCAACTGTCAATTTATTATCGAGAAGAAAGAAACAAGCAGCACCGTATATTATTTTTCTCTGTTATATATGCCAACCGATTAGCTAGCTAGGTATATATATAAATATATTATTGCAAGATTTTGGTTCTTGATTTTTATTTTTAAAAAATATTGAATAAATTAATGCCTTGACTTAACCGCTCACAGGAGTAGGTGCAAGCCTAAATTTCTTTGTTTATAATCTAATCATTATTTTTGTTATGTATATACACACAGTACGAGAGCGTGCCTTAATATGATATTTGTTGTTTTTTTCTATAAAAGTTCTACGGTTGAAACCCAATTAAACCTGAAAAAATGATTTTGGCGTTAAGGAACACAACAACGATAAAAATCAACCACCAACGTCCAACAAGCTGCTAAATTACTATAGTTATTATGCACTTATATAGTACTATAGTTAATTAGTTATTAGTCTATTTACTCTCTTCTTTATTTAAGTCCGTACATCTCTTCATTAAAAGAATTAGTCAGCTGCTTAATGTCAAAGGCTTACCGAACAAAATCTATATAACCTAAACTCATTATTACTGAAATATTATAAGATATATTAATAACAACAATTAATAATATGTGCATTTGGGTATAAAATAACTCAAACTTTTTTTTTCTTGATATATAAGTATTAAATATATACCTGTTCAACCAGCTAAACTAAATCCATTTAGTATAAGATATAATAACAACAATTAATAGTATATGCATGCACTTGAAAGCGGAAATATATTTTGCAATGACATGTCTAATTAAAAATATACTTCATTTTATAATAATTAATTGATTAATATTATAAAACTCCAATAACAATAATATAAATCAACTTGATAATTTTATAAAATATGTCATAAACCAATTATCTTAAATCTTAATATTTGTAGCTAGCTGGATCATTTTGTCACGCAAGTTGCACGTGAAATATAATGTACAAGGATTGAACTCTAAATCACTTAATATCCCTCAAAGAAAAATCATGTCATTTCAAGCCTTTGATGAAAGTTACACTTTAAAGCATTAGACTGGACGTGTGTATATTGAAAATAAACGCAAATCCAAACATCCCTTCATCAGCGTTAACATCACCTTCCTTTATTTGGCTCCATCATCAACTAGCTCCTCAACTCCGTTGTCGAGAAGATGTACCAAAAAACTACAAATTAAAAAAAAAAGTACTTACAGATAATATAAATATACACCTTTACTTCTTTGTTTTAAGATATTTTTCTCGTACAAGAATTTTATTCGATCGTGTATTAAATTTGAGCTGTTAAGCCCACCAAATTAGGTAGAGTGGGTCTTTCTGTTTCAATTTTAATTAATTTGATTGTTCTTTTCATTTTTCAACTATCTAACTAAATGCTATTAGTAATTGACAAACATGGACAAAACCTCTGAAATTCTTTCCGTATTGAACCTTGGACTGGATTATCAAATGATACACAGTACAATATGATCAAAACAGGAAATTATAGATATAATATGGCCACTAATGTTAGTGCAAACATCTATTGATTAAATTGTCAAATCTAATTATTTCAAGTACATACTGATTAAATCTTACTTTTGCTGATTTTTATTAAAAAAAATTCTTAAAAATCATACTTATTATGATTTCTAATTAGTTGCTTAGAAATTAATCTTCCATACTATTTAAACTCTTAATCTTTTAGTTGTTCCCTGTTTTAATTCTTTTCTTCTTCTTTTCTCTTCTCCTCTCACCATTCTTTTATTTTAACTATGTTTCTCTCTTTTGCTTTATTTTCGATTTATCATTGGGTTCATCTACCACCGATCCCAATTAATTTGGGTTAAAGGTGCTGTTGATGTTGATGTTGAATGTATATTTTGGATTTCGTAACTGAAAATTTCTTCCTAATTTAAACTGAAAAATTAGAACCGCCCCAACAAATTTTTAAAAACAAACATACAATTTTCAATATCATATTTAATGAAAAATATAATAAATATATTTATTATATAAATCATATTTTAGAATCATAATAAACAAAATAAAATGTGGTATAAGGTTGTTTTTTAATTAAAGACATTCTTTAAAATATTAAAATTCAATTTAGATATAAAGGTGAAAGATGTTAGATTGAAAAGGAATAAATGACAAAGCAAAGATAAAAACGAAAGAGATAATTTTATATGATTGAAAGAAAAATACACTTGTAGGAGTGGTGTGTGATACAGCTCCAAAAAAATATAATAAAAAATAATTTAAAATGTTTAATTAAGAGAATGAAGGAAGTCAAAGTCGCACTCTCCAAATTGATGTTTATTTGGTGGATTCTTGATTTGTTTTTATGTTTAATTTTGTATGATTTGGATGCTTAATGGCTTGAACTTTGACTCTTCGTAGGCTTTAATGGATAAAGATTAAAACTTTGACACAAGACTTTAATTTAATTTCATGGCTTTGGACAGTAAAATTACGTACATAAAATGCTAATGTTTGAATAGATTAAGAACCTAATAGCATCTTGAGTTATAGATCTCAAATTGAGATCTTAGATTACTTTTTGATAGACCCTATAGTGTTATATAAGATTAAAAATCTCTTCTATTTTTTTCTTTAATGGTAGATCTCATTTTGAGATCTTAGAGAGAGAAAAAAAGAAATAAAATTTATTTATTTATGAATAATGTGCAAATCTTAAGAGATCTTTTACAAGAACTCATCTTTCATGTTGGAGATCTTTTCAACTCCTTTATTGGGAGATCAAGTGAATATCAAATCTTGAGTTCAAGCTTGCACTAAAGATGCTCTAATCCAACATGTATAAAATTCATGTCAAGTTTTTTATTAAGAAAAAATCATAAAAATATTTAATGAAAACAATGGTTAAATATATTACTTAACTTTAATACTAATATCAACACAAGCCATTATTATTATTATTATTATTATTATTATTATTATTATTATTATTATTATTATTATTATTATATCCGAGTGATTAAAGTTAACTATGGGGTAAAATTAAAATTTTGACTAAATTAAATCAAAATCATATTTAAAATAATTAATTTTAGTTCAGATAAATTTACTAAGGCCTTCGATTAATTACAAAAAATTAAGAAAATAATAATATATATTTTGCCAAAATCATAAAAAAATTGGAAAAAAAAAGCTGCATAAATTTCACAAGAAAAATGAAGATTCAGGTCATGTTGTATAAGCTTTCTTGTACATAATGAATATACAAAAGTCATTGAAAACTGAATTTGAATATTTTTTTTTACAAAGAGACAATTAATTAATTAATACAATAATTAATGTATGAAACATATTATTTATGCTTAAAATTGCCTATAAGGAAAATGTTATAAAAAAATAAGATCTTAAAGTACACCATTAACATAAATTGTGAATAATAATAATAGTAATAATAATTATTATTATTATTATTATTATTATTATTATTATTATAATGAAGAATTATTGCTTTGAATTAAAGTATTAGTCTATGCTTATACAATGACTTAAAATTATTACTAAGTGTTGAATAAATAACTGTGAAAATATTTGAGAATTTTATTAAAAAAGTTATTATAACAAATTAAGATTATTCATTTTCACTTACTCTAAAATAGTCTATTTAATTTAAAACTTCATTTTAAAATAACCCATAATACCTGTAATATATCTTTCACCATTCAATTTTTATATTATATATTTAACGGTCATTAAATAATACAGACACATTCCGTTATTTTAATTCGAGTTGCACTAGCAGCATATCCATTGTATTCTGTAAACATAGTCAATTTTGTGGTTCTGACACTTTTCCATTTTCGTATTTATATCTGTCCCCAATCATAATTTCCATTGTCGGAGGTTATTAAAGTTTGAAATATGTAGCTAACTTCTGAGGTCTGGCAAGCCTTTTTTTAATACTTTTATTTTAGCAGTATTTAGTGGTGGTGATTTGAAAAGGATACATTAAGAGTGTGTTTGTCTAGTGGAAAGCACACAAAAATAGTTAGAAATTGAAACTTTAGCTAATTAATTGATTGTAAAATAAATTACGAGGTCATGACTTGAAATTTGGGGGTGCGTATTCAAATGAGTTATCATCTTAAAAATTAGGATAATGAGTATTTTAATTCTATTCTCATTTTAAAATATTTTATAAAATGAAATGAGTTAATGTAAATTTATATTAATACGAGTGAGTATTAAAAGTTTATAATAGCTAGAATAGGAGAGAACAAATTGTAATAAGATATTAAGAATAAAAAAGTTGAAAATTTATAAGATTGAATGTTATATGAAAAGTGATTTTAAGATGCCATAATCTCGTTAAATAACGGCTAGAATATATTTTTTCATCCTTTAAATTTAAATTTAACTTTTTTAGTCCTGTAATATAAAAAGAAAGTTGTTTCATAGGTCGTTAAAATGAATACTTTGAAAGAAAAGTATGTACATGTGATAAAGTGTTTGATAATAAGAATTTGAAATCAAAGTGAGTTAGTATGTAAGTGACTTGTAATTTGTTAGTCACATAAGCAAAATTTCTAACGACATTTAAGCAAATGGACTAAAACAAACTTTTTTTAAAAAATTACAGGACTAGAAATATTTATTTTAAATTTAGAATAAAAATAAACTTACCGCCAAATTTGAGGGAATATATATTTAAGGCTAAAATAATAGTAGCTACCTAACACTTGATATTGGTAAAGTATAGATTGAGTTAGTAAAAAATGATTCTCATGGAGTTCACATGGAAAGAATTTGGACCAAGAACGAGAGATCCCCATGGAGTTCACATGCAAATGATGATGCAGTAGTGTCTTTATTTGGATTGTTTTGCTCATCAAGTCTCATCATGCTTGGACCACGCCACGGATAAAGTAGCATTCAATTTCCTACTGGACTTTCGGCCCGCTTGTTAGATTACATAAATTCACATTTTATTTTACTAAGTTAAAGAGATGAACATATATTATTATTTACTTTTACAAAGGTTATGGGATAAATTTCTCCTTAAATATTAAATACTTATAGGACAAAAAATATACATTCAGATTTTACATAAACTAATTTTACAGAAAAAATGTACTTTAACTTTTAAAAAAGTTAAATAAAAAGTGTTAAGTGAGTAAGTTAGTTTTAATTTATATAAAAAACTTAATTTGTTTTAGGCTTAGATATAGTTTTTGTCTTTATAAATTAGTATTTTTTTTATTTTTTGGCACCTGTAAGTTTTTTTTTTTAATTTTAACTTTTATAAGTTTTTTTATTATTTTAATCTATGTAAGATATTTTCTTCATTTTTATTTCTTTGTAAATTTAAGTTTTTCAATTTTGAGTGTCCATGGAAATTGATGGAAAGTTCTGTCAGTATGTTCTAGGGATTTCCTCTGGTAAAACTGAGAACCTTTGTCCAAGTCACGCATTCAGTTTGAATCACATAAGTTTACACTTGACACGTCTGATTAACTAATCCTTATTCAGGAAGCATATTAAATTGGTTGCACCAACACTCAACAATGAAACGAAGATTGTTGTCAAAGAATGGATATGCCACTGACACATCTTTGTAGAGCCCTGCTTTGCTATCAAGTTTGCATAAAAGAACCAACATGATTAATGAATCATGCTAGGTGAACTGAACAGTGCCGATGTAGAAGGATCAGTAGAATATGGATTTTGGAAGTACGATCCTGGTCAAGGTGAATTCTTTGGTAATAGGTTACCAGCAAGAATGGTGGAAAGAAATTCATCATGCCATAATAATAAGGATATGTGGCTCATTCTTGATATGAACGAGACTAAGTGAAATTCGAAACAAAAAATACTAAACAACTTGATATTCTTAGTGCATGTGTATGGTTGGTATTGGACTAATTCATAAGTTGTGCCATTGAATTCAACTCTCATTTGAGACTTCTCAATGTTGACCAAATACACTTTAACTGCATGAGTTACTCATTTGAAGCTTATAACTAAATCAAGCACAAGTCAGCTTAAACATATTTTTTTTAGTTAAGAAAAAGAAAAAAAAAAAAACAAGGCAGAAGAACATTTTATTGGAACTGTAACCTTAACAAGAAAAAAAAATACAAATAATATAGCAAAGATAATATTTTTTTTATGTGGATACGTAGATATACGAAGATGGATAAGATAAGAAAAAAGAATATTTGATAAAAGGTAACAGTAGTACCGGTATGTGAAAAGATGAGAGTACATATTGAGATGGTTTGGGCACGTTATGAGACGGTCAATAGATGCTCCCGTTAGAACAAGAGTTTGTTACCAAGAGTCCGACACAAAGAGAGGTAAATGTCAACCGAAACTTACCTTGGGAAAGGTAGTTAAACAAGACTTAATGGAGTGAAATATAGATTGGCGAATGGTATGTCTTAGGACAGAGTGGAGAAAAGCTATAAATTTGTGGAGGATTAAACCCATTAATAGTTCTATGTTCCAGTTATTCCTATGTTTTAGTTCTTTTTCTCTTCTTTTCTCCATTCTTCCTTTCACCCTTCTTTTACTTTAGCTTACTTTTTCTTTTTTTTGTCTTATTTTCACTTTTTTGTTTCCCTCTCCCTTTCTCTTTCTTTGTCTCTTCTTCGATTTATTATTGATTTCATCTACCACCGACCCCAATTAACTTGAATTAAAGTTGTTGATGTTAATGTTGTATAGTATTTTGATATATACTTACTAATCAGTTTAAATACTTTACTATAGTATTTTTTTACTAATCAGTTTAAAAACTTATCAATATATTTAGAGGTATGATTCTAACTTCACTTGACTTAATGTCACTTTTTGGTCTGTTAAATTTTTAATTTAGTTTCATTTTTCTATTTAAATTTAAAAAATTGTATTTTGATTTTTATGTTTCCAAAATATATTATTTTGATACTTTTTTTTTTGCTTTTCTGTTGAAATGTGTAACTCTATTGGTGTTTTAAGTTTTAAAATAATTAATTTGATATAGTGACAAATAATAATCATCCTTATATTTATTTTATTTTAAAATTTATAAAAAAATATATATAAATTTTTACCATCTAATCATAATTCATTAAATATAATAAATTCATTAATTTTAAAATAATTTAAATAATAATTTATAATTCGATAATATTATAAAACTATTTTATAGCGTAAATCCATAGAAATTAATCTCAATTATAAAACAACCAAGTTCTTCCCCAAACTTGACAATTTGTTGTCGTTCTAACCCTAAATTCTAAGGATGACAAAATGGACCTGGTAAGGCGAGCCAGCCCATTTAACCCATTAAAAAAAGTGAGGCGGGCTAGCATTGTTAGCCCACTTTGCAAAGTGAGCCAACCCGACCCACCTAATTTTTTGTGGTTAGGGTCAGCCCGACCCGTTTTTGGTGGGCTGGTCCACTTTGCTATCTTCAAAGGTTCAAAGGAATGGAAAAATGAATTTGACCCGACGAGTCAACCCATTTAATCCACTAAAAAAAGTGACATGGATTAGCATTACTAGTCCACTTTATAAAATGGGCCAACCTGACATATTTTTTGTAGACTACGACCAACCCGGTCCATTTTTGGTATACTAGCCCACTTTGTCATCCTTACTAAATTCCATGGAAACCTCCAACGAAGACCAAGAAGATGTGTCAGTGTTGTACCTTGATACCCAAAAGAATTTCGCCCACCATTAAATTTATTTGAGCTTGGTGTTTTTCCAAATACTATAAATCCCCCAAAAACATGAGATAACCTTCTCTGAACTTGTTGATTATGTCAACTCCGCTCTCTCACCCTCCGCCTCGAATCGCACCACCGTCAAGAGGGTTGTCCTCACCATCATGGAATACACAAAACACAAAGCCAATCACCCTGTCTTCGTCACCCCACATCCTCCTAGATTGGGTCCATGACGGCAACCCACCTCCTCCAGCATGGATTCACCCTTTTTCTCCAACTAAGATTCAATGGCTCAGTTTTCAAATGTCTGGGTTTCAATTATGTTTGAAGGTTTGGTGCTGGTAGATATGGTGGCCGCAGTAGGACTCGCAAACGCGTGTGATGAAGGCGTCCTTGCCATCGACCTTGGCGGCTCAAGCAAAACAGATCTGATTGTACCTTGCATGCGGTGGTGCATGCCGACGACGAGGGACATCTATGAAGCACTGATACCAACACGACGTTTTCCGATACGTCTTAGTATTGAATAATCTAATATCTATATAAAAAAAGTAAAGCCTAATGAAATTCTCATTTTACCCATGTCTAATATGTTGACAGCTGTCATGGTGTAGTTGACAAAATTGGAATTTAACAAAAATAGCATTGCCCAATTTGAACTAGAAGGCAAAGCAGCAGCGGCAAATTTTTTTTTCAAACTGCAGCATACGAGCACCCCCCAAATTGAAGGCAAAATCCCACTCTTTCTTTTTCCCACTCTCAGCTTTGGAAACTTCCGCTGGTGTGTCTCTCTTTCTCTTCACCAAATCTTTCTCCTTTGTTTTTCTCTTTCTCTTCTTCTCCACCACCCTTCTCTTTCTCTCTTTTCTTTTTCAGTTTTTCTCTGTTTTTGCTATTTTCTTCAACTCCATTATTCAAGATAAGTTTTTGTTTTTCTCCTTTCTAAGAGGCAATTATATTTTGTGAAATTGATGTTGGTGTTTGGTTTTGTTTTGGTTTTACTTTGTCCAAGATGCAAGTATAAATTCTGCTTAAAATTGTTGAAATTTGTTTTGCTTACAAAGTGTTTGACAAAATTCCTAATTCAAATTCTGTTATGATTTCTAGCAAAATCAAGGCATGATGGTTGTAATGTGAAATTTCCTTTTTATGATAGATGCATCCTATTGCCACTAATTATGAGTTTCTATTTATGTGGGTTAGGTGTCAAGCAATCAAGATTAGAGCAATTGGATGAAATTCAAGTGAAACCTATCAATACTTCTAATGGTAAGAATTTGCTTGAATGTTCAACTTTAATCTTTGAATAGGAGGTTTTTCATAACCTATCAATTTAAAATTTTTTCTTGCTTATTAATTCGCAATATACTGTTATTAGCATAGTATTATGAAAGTATGCTATTAGGAAATCCAATGTTCCAATGTCTAGCTGTTGCTACAATTGGTAAAATCATTGTTGGGCCAAATGGATGGTATTGTGAAGGATGCACCAATTGTTATAAGAGTGCATACCCATAGAAGCTCCCTTATAGATGTATTTGTGGTAGATACACTGAGAAACCAGCAACAAGATAGATTGTTATTGTAATCATTTTTATAAATGATATTCAAATTACTTGCCAATTTTTAAAAATCACTGCATTGTTTGCAGTTCTTCTTAAATTTTTTTAACATTATATTCATATGTATAAAATTGAGGTTGAAGTTTATCACCAGTTTAATTCAAAGTTTGTCTTCTGGGATCGAGAGTGTGAAATATTAATTGAAATTATTGTTGCTGATATTAGGCTCCTACTAATCAAGGTACACGTCTGTATCTTTGTCATTGTTTCTTAATTGTATCATTTCCTAATAAAATAAATTTAATTTATTTTACATATAAAAAGAAGGAGTGGACAATTGTTAATTTAGCTAAATTTACTTTGTATCATATTGTTGTACAACATAGGAAGAACTGTGAAATCATTTCTAAATTTAGCAAGAGAACTGTGGCCTGTGTTGAATATGCCTGTGATTTGAAGTTTTTTGCATTCATTAGAATATGTTTTGATGCTTTATTTTTTTATCTCTATCTGAATTTGTTCAGTTGTATTTTGCTTTTTTTTCTTAATTTGGATCTCCTTGGTTATCGATCTTAGGAAGTTAGCATTAATTTAGTTCCTTAATTCTACGACTGAGGCATAAGTGATTAAAGTATTCTCAACTCAATCTTTCTATAAGTTTTGAATTGTGGGATATTTGTTTGCGTAAATTAATTGAGATATACAGTTGAACAAAATAATTATAATGATGCATAAGAGTAAAGGGTTATTGCTAAGTTGAATTAGAGATTGATAAAATGGGATGATAAAATCAAATTGTGATACTGAATTCATAGGAGCTCTACATTAATCTCAGTTGAATTAGAGATTTTCTAATATTTGTAATTTGATTGGACAAAATAGAAATATCTATTTTCTTCATTCATTCTCAACTCAATCTTTTTGTTTGTAAATTGATTTTTCCAAACTTTGAAAACCAAAACTTGGAGTTTCTTTATCAAACTGGAGACTGTTCCAAATTGGATAGCAATTATAGGTAGTGGTTATATGTATGGCTTTGTATATTTGTTTATGTATTTTGATGTTGACAACATTTTTTTTTATTTATGATTTTATTCGCTCTAAAATATTCACTAATAGTACAAAGCATTTCAATCGTGAATGGAATTCACAAGAGAATGATATAAATATTAACTCAAAATAGGCAAAATTATTATGTAGTAGCAACCAAATTTTACTTTTTAATTTGTACTTTTTAATATTGATTGCAATTGAACAATGTGTTATCAATTTTGTCTTTAATATTGTTGCAGTCATCTGCTCTGCAGACATCTATTGTTATGGTAAGATATTTTGATTTTGTGATTTGAATCAAATTATATGGACACATGATTTCACCAAGATATGTCATGTGTTTTATGTTATAAATTTGTTTTTGCTTGATGTTGTATTCTTTCATTCTCTATATTTTCATGGCTTTGGTATTGTAATTAAAAGATGCTCAAGTTTCCTCACCTTTGATTCATGGCTCTGGTCATTTCATTAACAAGGTTGTGTTTCTTCTCTCACTCTCTATCTACAGGACAAAGTAAAACTAAAGGATGCTCTAGCTGGGTTGGTAGTTACTTTTTTTCCAATAAAAAAATGTTATAACTATAAAATTCATGTATGTTCTAGATTCATTTATATTCTTCATCTACACTATTTACTCAAAAGACACACCTTCATGTTTTTCTCATGATATAATTCATAATACAAGATGTTGACTCTAACAACAATTTTGCGTTGGTATCTTCGAAACTAATGTGATTATCCCACTCTTTATATGCACTAATGTAACACGAACATTTCATCTTTAAAACACTTTGTATTCCCTGAGTTAAGGAGTTACTGAAAAACTCAACATATGGACATATAGTTCAATAACTAATTGAGTTGATTAAAAATATAAAATAAAGCACATGACAAATTCTTCTTTAGAAAAATGTTTAATAACAAAATACATGGTAGTTACTGCACGATTCCTTAATCAGATTCATCATGTTAATATTATGCTGCTAAGCTTTCTATACCTTTATTACTTCCAATATTTATATGTTCTATATTGAAGAACAATTTTGTTAGAAAAAATTAATTGTCTCATGTGGAATGTCATTTTGTATGCCAAAAGTAATTTATGTTCATACATGCACAATAGCCAAGCACCTGCTTACTATGCCTTCCATGTATTACAAGAGCTCCACTTGAAGACATTACTGAAGAGGAGGAGCAAGGAGAAGAGGAAGAGGATGCAGACATTGGAGAAGATGATGAAATGACTTACTTTATTGTGGATGAAGAAGAAGTTGATGAGAATATGGCTCTTATGAGGTATTTTAAATGTGTTTTTTATTTTTATTGTTAACAATCAATTAATTTGATCTAAGGATCTGTTACTGCTATTCTATATAGGCAGAAGAAGGTAAAGATAGAGAAAACTAGGTAGCCTCCTAGAGTCTCTTCTTCAGCTCTACAACAAGCTGAATAATTATGATTTGTATCCTTATGTAAAGTGCATAATCAGAGGTAGCAAGGTTTAAATACAAAAAGGATAAATTTATTAAGGTATCATATTTTGTCACAGATAGATTTGATTGCCATTATGTTGCTTTCAACTCAATTGAGAGAATAATATGTTTAGTTTCACTATGGTTTGAAAATAATATGATATCAATAGTTTTATTTTCTAAACTTATTGTTGCTGAGTTACAGCCTTATCTTTAATTAGTTTAGATGTAAGTGTATTTTTTGGAAGGTAATTTTTAAGTTTTAATAATTTAAACATTATGATTTTACTTGATAAGTCTAGGTGGTTAACGGTTGGGAAAGAATCATGTTGAGGTACAAGATGAATTAACTATTGATACATTAGTATAAATTTAAGTTAAGTGTCGAGTTTTTGTTTGGAATCATGGTATCTAAACTTCTGAACTGAAATCAGCCAGCATTGATAATATGAAACTAAGGATGTATTTAATCACAAATCAACAATAACATGATATAAGCTCGGACTTTGAGGCATGATTAGAAGATACTCTTCTTATCATCCTTCGACTTGATATTATGTGGTTCTCTGAGACTTTATATTATTTTCCTGAATGTTAAGTCAATTAAATTCCATTCATGTTGCTTTAAACTCAATTGAGAGAACAATATGTTCAGTTTCACTATGGTTTGAAAACAATATGATATCAAAAGTTTTATCTTCTAACCTTTTTATTACTGTTAAGTTACAGTCTTATCTTTAATTAGTTTAGATATAAGTGTTTTTCCATAGGTAATTTTTATGTTTTGATAATTTAATCATTATGATTTTGCTTGATATGTCTAGGTGGTTAAAGGTTGGGAAAGAATCCTGCTGAGGTACAAGATGTTATTGTTGTAGTTTGCTTAGAGGCTTATTCCTTAAATACCAATGTAACTACAACATTAGCTACACTAAGTAACAACAGCAAAAAACCAGAAAAAACTTAATAATGCTGAGGTACAATGTCATCTTTAATTAGTTCAAATTTAAATGTGTTTTTTTAACTGTGATTTTTATGTTTTGATAATTTAATCTATATTTTGCCCAATATTTCTAGGTGGTTTCAAAGGTTGGGAAATAAATATCATGTTCATTTGTTCGAAAGTATGATGATATGGATGATATGTGATATCTTTAGAAATTAATGATGTGTTTATATTGTCCTTATATATGTGTGTAGATTTGGTAGTTTATCACTCTCCTCAATTCTGATTGTTAAACTTAAATCAAGCCCCACAGAATTGGTTCCATCCTTATATTATTAAAATACTAAATGCTCCAATAAAATGGAAAATCTTTGATCAAGCTCACAACCACTGTTAAACATGCATTTGAGAACACCAAATACACAATCAAGTAGTCCAATACATCCATATGCATTAATTAATAAACTGTACACAAAGGAGTTGATTAATATGCCTTCATTTTTAATCTTGACCCCCATCTCTTTAGTCTCCTACAGTCTTCCTTGATAGCAATATGCGTTAATAAATGTAGTATATGTGACCTCATTAGGCTGATGTCTAGATGAAATCATTGTTCAAGAATATCATTAGCTCAGTAAAAATGCTTTCCTTGAAGATTTCCTCCACCCACATAAAAATAGAATAAAAAAAAAATCAGACTTAACAAAAAGGACAAATAGCCATGGAGATTGTTTCCAAAACATTAATGGCTGGATTATTAGGGAAGGGTGATGGTATGTGAGAGGATGGGACATTCAGTGTTTAATAATTTAGGATGTAGTTGTTTTTCTTTCCTGTTATTCTTTATATTTACCATGTTATGAACTTTTAAGACATTATTATGCAAAAAATAGTTTTGGAGCATTCTTATAACCTTTATTATTAGTATGTAAATGTCCAAAGTCCTTTTAACACCATTTATTTTCATTTGACTAAGTTCACATGAACACAAATTCATATAGCTTTTATTGTGGAGGCTTTTGCATACTGTTTCTAAATCTCCACTACACATTTCTTCCTTCATATTTTTCTTTTATTATTTTTTTATTCTTCCTTTGTCCTTTTTTATCTAAAGTTTCTGTTTTTTTTTTCTTTAACCTTCTACAGGAATTTCTGCATTTGCCCTTCTTCGCTTTCAAAATCTTTAACAGGTTTGTGTTTATTAAGAAATTATAATAACCATATTATATACTCATGGCTAATTAATTTTTAATCCTGTAGCAAATCTCATCCCACCATCACATTTTTTTGTGAGTTCAAACTTAATACAACTAAAACTTTTTGTTATTGCCAAATGATTATATATATATATATATATATATATATATATATACACACACACACACACACACACACATACACATGCCCAATGAATGGTTTTAAGTTTTAACCATGGTGAGTAAGTATATTATGAATCATTATCCTATTTTACTTTCTATACATTGACAATGATGGTCATTTGATCAAATATAATAGTCAAAACCTACACCTTCAATTGAATATAACATTATTTGTATATGGTTGAACTCTTACTACTTATATTTAAATTGAAGGTATAACGAATGTTGGACACTCAATTAGCAAGTCATTTTATTAACTTTTTTGCAAAACAATAATTTTTTTTTGTTCAAAAAGCTTTCTTCACATGGAACCTATAGCAGGTGACATTTTTTTTTTGTTTTCTCTAGAATATGAAACTGAGAAACAATTATTGTTACTATTTTAATCCACACTATGAATTGCATATTATCGCTGCATATGGAAATCAAACATTGCATACTTCAAATAGTGCTCTTTTACTACCACTAAGGTTTACAAATATACATAAGTATACTGCACATCAATAAGCTTACCACACTACAAATGAATAGAACCATATATTTCATATCATTAAAACATTATGTTATTGTATTCAATTTGATTTATGTGACAACATTCATTTGTCTTTGGGAGGTTGCAAGCAGTTTTGAATGTAGTCCTGAGCAACTTGGATTTGTATAACTGAAGTTAACCTGGTAAGCATGCTTAGATTTGGAATTGCTATTTGTTTTGACATGTACTAAATGTTTTGTTTTCCATGCCCTGTAGCAAGAGTTGGAAGATACAAAGGAAACACCAGGAGAGATGACTTCCAACTTTACATGTGCTATGTATAATACCCCTAAAGAAGTACTTAAATGTGCCAGACACATGGTATATATTTTTAACTTTGTTCTTACTCATTCTAAGGCTGCCGTTGTTTGATCTAAATGCATATAAGACTTGATTTTTTTTTTTTTTGGTTTATAACATTGGTGTTGTTGTCATGTAACCAAGTTACATGCTATGTATCCAAATCCAAAAGCTTGAAGAGTTATGAATGATTTTTCATCTAACTGTAGATAAGACTTGATTTTTTGTATGTGTTTGAATTTTTTTTATTAATGTTGGCTTTTAGTGGATAAATATCATGCTATATATACAAATTTATTGACACTAACGATGGAATGATGTTGATTCTTCAAAGTATGTAATATCTAATGAAAACCAGGAATGACACAAATACCATCTCTTTTATATGGTTTAGTATGTTGTTGCTAAGTTTTTTCAA
Organism: Glycine tomentella; assembly: GCA_007407185.1. Lineage (NCBI taxonomy): Eukaryota > Viridiplantae > Streptophyta > Magnoliopsida > Fabales > Fabaceae > Glycine > Glycine tomentella. Next base: position 718,981 of record PYAF01005195.1, read on the forward strand.
TAAAGATCTAGAGAATGATCAATTGTAAACAAACTTCTTTCTCTAGAATAATTTGTTGCTCTATCAAAGTTAAATCACAAAGACTTCTTAATTTAAATAAAGATTAATTTTTCTAGCAGGACATTGGTGAAAACCTCTCAAAAATTGGAGCCAACCTGGATTACCCGTGTTTTACCAAAGAGCTTGCACAGGAAATACATAGACGATGGGAGGATGTTGCAATTTAGGTGGCATTTTTATTTAGTTATTAATCATCAAAATAAATTTTGACAAATTGATAGTTATTTACTATGGTTGTGATGAAGTCCCAATATAGTTAGGATGTCTCCCTCTTCTGCACCAAAGAATTTAAATTTATTAAATATATTATTTAATTTTAAAGTTTCATCATATAAAATAGTAGATAAATAATATTAAAATAAAATGGTGACATTTTAAAGTTTATCTCTGATTGTCATCTTAAGCATATCTGTTGGTTGGATTTAAATACATTAGAAATGGGTTTTTGTGATGATCTCTACTAGAAAGCCCAATTAAGGTTTGAATTCCCTGGTGCTTTCTATGCTGCTAGCTAAACACATTTTGTTGAAGCCTACATTTCTTTACATAATTTAATGCAAATAAAGTGCAGTATAACTTCCTTTATCTCAAGTTTAGCTATCATGTACTAGGTTGGAAAAACATATCAAGTCAATTGTTGTGATAAATGTATGTAACTTAATTGGAGAAAAACTTGGAGCAATGTGTATCCATATTAGTATGTTGTATGTCAAAATGTAATATTTTGATAATTCAGTTTTTTTTTGTATGAACTATTTAACAGTAATATGATCTATGTGTTTCAGCATTTAAATCCACCTTCCATTTATATTATGATGCATATAGAATATATATATATATATATATATATATATATATATATAATGAGATTTTTCCAAAAGAAATCACTTATTAATTATTTGATCCAATATTACTTTTGATCACTTATCAATTATATTTTTCCAATATCCTCGGGTATGACACTTCCTCAATTGCATTTAGCTTCATTAAATGATTGAATTTTTTTTTGTGTGTGTTGTTCCCATTTTGGTTCTAATGAGAATGTTTTGAACTGTTAACAATGCAGACAATAGTTTTTAGTGGAGACAATAGTTTTAGTTTTCAGCATTACATTTTGGCCTTAGGAATTGTAGTCGTGATTCCTTCATTTCTTTTGCCTTTGATGGGTGGAAGTGATGTAAGTCATTCCCTTCAACTTCATTCTCTTTTGTTTTGCTTCTTCATTGTGTTTTATATTATTATGTATGATGAAATTGTTTGATATTGCCAAATCTTTCAGATTTATTTTAAGTGGCTTTTCTTTTTCTACCTTTTCAGCAAATACCCAGTTGGATAGGGAGTACAAAAGAAATTGGACGAATGCATGATTTTTAATTTCTAGCCATGTCAAAAAATATGTTGTTGAAAAGGTTCATCTGTATGGACCACATGAAATATATGAGTCTAGGACATCATTCTTGAGAGCAATATTGCAATTTTGGCCTCATTTGGATTTATAAATTTTAGTCCATTAGTTTGTTAGATTTATATTGCCTTTATAACTATCTTTGAGCTATTAGAGAAATTTAAGTGTTGACTTGGGAATGGGACAACACTGCAAGGGGTTCTTTTATTCCTTATCAAACTGGATTATTAATCCTATGCAATGCATCCTGAGCTTCTAATTATAATTGACAACGTACAGTAGTTTTTTTTGTATAACTCACTTGACAATTTAGTTTTTGACGATTTTCTTTTGAAGCGGAACATGATGTGATTCTTTGTTATAAGAAAACTATTTTAAACTACTTTATTAATAATATCATAAATAAAAATATTCTTATTTATAATAAATATAAAATTTAAAATTAATTTATAAAAATATTGTGAAACAGCGGAGCGGAGCGAAGCGAACCCGTGCGTACGCACGGGTTACTTACTAGTTTTTTATATAGAGTGTATTTCATATGAATAAAATATAATAAAAGAAAAATTATAAGTACAAATTATAGATTATTCATACAAAATTAATAAATACCTCAATTAGTGTGTGAAAATGCTATAGGTTGGTTTCTATAGGGTGCAGAATAAAAAGGTCTAGATCCAAATTTTGTTAACTTCAAAACAACCGACCCGACCCGCATATCCAGATGTAGCAATGGTGTCTGTGAGGTTAGGAGGGCCTGGTCCGAAGGGCCCATAATCAATACCCAGTTCTTAAGACGTGTGTCCGATACGGCATATCCGCGCTTCAGAGACGGGAAAAGGGTAGGATCTAATTGAATAGTGGAGGCAATGGTTCGCGACATTAGTGCGGAGGATTTGTTGGTGTTTGAAAAAAGAGAAAGATTAGAGAGTAGATTATTTTATAATTATAAAATAAAGATAATAATAAATTTTAATTATTACTTTATTAAATTAATTATTTTAAAATTTAAAACACTAATAGAATTACACATTTTTTAAACAAAAAAGCAAAAAATACAAAATAATATATTTTTGAAAATAATAAATCAAAATATTTTTTTAAACTTAATGTTTAACTTAATATACTAAAATGAAATTAAAATAAATATTAATAGACCAGAAATCCCAGGCCAACTTTGTTTAATAAACTATACTTCAAAAACGTTTTCAATCAATTTCAAAGCTCTTAAAATGATCAAATTATTAAAAAAAAAACTTCGGAAATCAAGTCAGGCTTAAACATTAAATTGAGAAGTACATCAAACTGAGGCCTTAATCTAACTTAACCTTGCTCATTTTCACCACTACGCATTGTGCAAAAATGTTTTCAGTAAAGAGATAAAAGTTCCTGTTTCATTGTTTTTTTTTTCCTTTTCTTAGGTTGCAATTCCTTTTAACAAAAATTCAATTTCACTCTTTGAAAAGGAAACAAACTTTGGCTATCATGACATCTGACAGTTTTCTTTTCACCATCAAGAAAGAATTTTGTTAAAATCAACCGTACAAGTTATTAAATTGTAGATTATTGCACATTAACGTATATAAAAGGCATAAAAGTTGAATATCATTAGTTGACGTCATTTACCTGAACTCTTGCGTTAGTTGATTATCAGCAGACTCGCAGAAAGTAATACTAAAGAGAATAGGCGTAATAAAGAAAAATAGGAAAAGGTGACTTCCTATTTCGAACACCATTTTTGCTTCAATAAACCGAATAAAGATTCTTGAAAATAAGTATATGAAGCTGCATAGTAGGGCACGATTTATTAATATCGTAAAAGGACACATATGTGGAGACATTGTTACCAAAATATATGCAGATGGAAATGTTGATAAAAAACAAATGGCAAAAATGTAACGCATTCATCAATATTGAACGGAAACTAACGATACCCATAAATAAATCCTGGTAGCTTCAAGAAACCCCAGTTAAATAAAAGACATGAAATTTAACACAGACAATAAGCAATAACTCCAACATGAAACTACAAAACGAGATTTATCAAAACTTGTAGAGTATAAAGGAGGTAAATGTCCAATTAACAGATAAGATTGCTCTAAAGTTACACCTTGATAGCATATTTCCTCAGTGGGAAATATAACTCTTTCTTCTTCTCCCTCTCTGTCTTCAATGATGCCTGCATGAACAAGAAATCAAAAATCTCATGAGCAACAAATATAGAAGCAAAACAATTACAAAAGAAAAGGGCATCCTACCATCATACCAATCTAAATGGAAGACAAGTTTCGTTTACAGATTCCATCAAATCATAATTCATTAATAAGAACCTTATGAAGATTGTATTGAATTTAACAAAGACAAGACAATATTAACTAAGGTCATTCAAACAGGTCCAGGTAAACTAAATGGTATTCCGGGAACAAGACTAGGGGTATAATTGCAATGAAACTAGTATTTAGAAACTGCCAATGTACATAATAATTACTATTTGCTTCAAATGAGAGGAAGGATGCAACACCAACCCCCAAAATATTAGATGGAAGGTATTTTAGTCCCATCCCCTCCCCTCTAACCAAACAGTAGAAAAGGGCACTCGGGGATATTAAATTGGAATTTGAACTAGAAATAAGTATAACTTAAAACACAGACACAAACAGAGAAAATGGTAGTGCATAATAGATAACTTTAAAAACCAATAGAAGTTGGTCTGGAGCAGAAACTAAAGATCACACATTGAAGGCATTACACTAAAATAAAGAGGAATAACAGCAATGAAAATAATGATATAAAGAATGAAAAGCATGTATTTAAAATAAACAACAAGAAGGGCAGCACATATAAACCTGGTGCTTAGTAAGCCTCCTGCGAATAGCCCTGGTCTTCTTAGGGCGGAGATCGAGAGGCAAGTACTTCTTGTTCTTGTAGGCATCCCTCAAAGCGGCCTTCTGCTTCTGAGAAATCACCGTCAAAACCTGGGCAATGTTCAACCTCACCACCTTGCTGCAAACCCCAATTTCAAAATAAGGCATAAACACAAACACCTCATAGGCAAAAGAGAAACAAAGAAACAAGGAAATATTAGATTAAGATTATTACATCTTGGAGAGCTTGTTAGGTGCACCGCCGGTGACCTTAGCAACACGAAGCAAGGCAAGCTCGGCCTTGAGGTCCTTCAGCTGATTCAACAGATCAGCCTTCGTCTTCTGCCTCAGCTCGTAAACCTTGATCCTCGCTGCACAACACAAACACAAACAATCAAACAACCAATTCAAACCAAAAACAAACCAACGAACACAGAAACAATAATAATGATTCCGGAAATTACCCATTGCTACCAATTCCACGAGTTCCTGTTACGGCTGCGCCTCTTCGCTTCTCTGTAAACCCTAGTATTAGTAAGACGGACGAACCTCAGATTTAGGTTTTTTTTATTTATATAGAGTGCTGTTTCGGGTTCGGCCAGGTTTGAACAGCGCCTAGGGTTTTTTTTTCTTCCTTGGGTTGGACTTAGGAAATTACCTTAGGGAAAAGGCCCATTCAAGTAAATCGGGCCAACTTCAAATTGCCAAGGGAATTCGTTTTTGTATCCTCTCTTTTTATTTATACTCATCTTATGTCGTATTTTTTTATAATATTTTCATTAAAAAAAAATAGGTTATGTATTAATAGTTTAAAACAACTTTAAAATATCATTCAATCGAAACCAACAAAGGTTGGTCCAACAAAGGTTAATCCAGTTAATAAGAAAAATAAGAAATTGGGTCCAATTCCTATGATCACGATTTGAGGATATTATTGATGAATAATTTATAAATATTTTTGTAAACACTCTTTTAGCTTTGATATCTATTTTAATCTAATGAGACTCTTGAACCCAACTTCACCTAAAATTTTCCTAATTAAAAAAATATCATTCAATCCAATGTTTTCTTCTCTTTTTTTCTTTTACAATGACTTCTATAATCCTTATACAGGCAATTGTTTTTTATTGATTAAAAGTGTACTCTTTTTTTTTTTACATAACAAACATATTGAATTTATTTAATTGCAACTCAGATATGGAATTTAAATGTTCAAATAAGAAATTATACTCTAAACCATCAAATTATAATGAAATACATGATCAATTAACATTTAACCAATTTAAGAAAAGTTAGAAAAAATTATACAATTATTTTATTTTTACTTTTGAATGGAGAGATGCATGAATTGGAATCCTAAATTCCTAATATACATAGATACAAATGGTCGCATAGGAACAAGAATACATATATATTTTGCTTGGATCTAGAATTGATATTGACGAAGGCCATTATTATGGGGCTCATGAAATACCAATCGAATGGAGATCCATTAAACATTTTTTTTTAGGTGTCATTAACCTGTTTCTAAACATACAGATTTTTTTTTTTCATATGAATAGTTACGGCTTAAGGCTGGGAAAAGTAAACTCATAATTCGGTCAAAAAATAAAAGTAAAGTAATAGTTAAATAACATACGAAGCAGGCTTTAGTCAACCAAATGTGGTGATCTCTTTCCCTTGTTTTTATGGGTTTCAGTTCCTTGGATTTTGTTTGACATGTCACATATTGAGTTGTATGCATACACACTTGAGAGAGGAACATAATGACAATAGTATATTCCTCGTGCTCAAAATATCTTTCCTTTTTAATAAATAAAATTTAACTGGTACTTAAAAACATTAGAAATATAACAGTTAAGATTTTTCAATTTTATTATATTTTGATATTTTTACAAAAAAAAATTAATAACGTGGAAATATTACTTTGAATAATTAATAAAAAATAATCAAATTTGTTTAAAACTGATTTTTAAAGAAAAATATATTTAGATTTTTTCTTCATTTTTTAATTTTAAAATGAATGTAAGAAGTACATGGCAACATTTAATACGGGTTGGTTAATATTTATTTTAGAAGAAATAATTTTAAAAGATCTCAAATTAATAACTACAAAAAATTATTTCTATGAAATAAGTTTAAATTAAAAAAAAAAAGCAGATATTTTTCAATAACCATGTGTTTTCTTTTTTTTTTACTGTGACAGTGTGATTTATGGATAGAAGGAAGAGTACAGTAGCTACAGAACGAACTCGACGGCTTCGAGGAACACGAATCGGCATCATATCATTTATTTTAATTTTTGGGATTTTAGGCTTTGTTTGGGAGAGAGATTTTGGAAGGGAAGGGAGGGAAGAGAAAGGTTTAGATAGAGACATTTCCTTATTTGGGAGTTTTAATTTTTGAGGGAAAGGATTTAAGGATTTTCAAAACTCCTCTGAAATCCTCTAAAGCCTTAAAATTGTTGTCCCCCCTGTTTGGGGGATTTTAGAAGGAAAAGTAACTAAAATTATTATCTTATACCGTCAGTTTTAATAAAATTACTATCTTACCCTATTCAGTGTAAAATATAGAATTTATTAATTTTTCAATAAGGAAAAAATTGTAAAAATTTCTTATTAACTCTCTATTTCCATCTCTTAATATATTTTTAACTCCCAAACAAGGAGAAAGGAACTTCCCTTATTTTTCTCCCTTTCCTTTCCCTCCCTTCCCCTTGAATCTCTTTCCTTCCTCTCCCCTCTTAACTCCCAAACAAAGTCTTAGTGTATGCGACTAAATAGCTGTCTGCTAAATCTGAATCAAATGTTTTTATTGAAACTGGATCATACTTTGCTTTGTGTGTTGTGATTGGAGGGTAACTAAAATATAAAGTACTACAAGCTGGGATACATGACAACTTAATGTGGGTTTGAAAACCGGTTCGCATTCTCACATTTCAAAGCACAAAAATAAGAAATAATAATTTGTAATTTTTCCTTTGAGATATTTCAAACTGCAAACCAAAGTAACTATCTGAAGTCCCGAAACCAAAACACAATCTAACTTTTTCAAATATATATTTTTATCATATCATAAGTTTTAAGTATTTATTAACTTTATGAATGAACTAACTAACTATTTTTAATGAGATATCTCATTGCACATGTATTTATTTCATTCAAAAAATCCAAATTGAACCTCACTCAAAAAATGCAAGCACAATTTCAGTTAAACCAATATAATGTAATGTTATTTAAAACGAACATAAATTATCATTTGTATCGTGAGGTAAGTAAAACTCTATTGTTATTTTTTTAGATATATACACGAAATTTGGTTTGTGTGGTGATGTAATTAAAAGACTAATATTATTTTAGATATTATCCTTGGCATTTCCATTTTCCAAAATTTGTCCTCATTGCTAATTGTGACTTTTCTCTCTTGTGGGTTAGGCGTATAGTTTAACGGGAAGATGATTCTATTTGAAGTGGACGGCGGGACACGATGTTGTCGTTAATTTGTTTGTTATTATTATGAGATTAGATTTAGATGGTGAGAGTTGATGCGAATGATATCAGACATGTGGTGGTTCTAAGGTGTAAAAAGAAGAGTCCAAAGAAGATGGAACAAGTAGTCACGCAAATTGCAAAAGCACCATGACATACTGACATATATGAATCATCCGTGCCTGGCTACTTCCTCAGCCATTCAAATTCAAGGATAAAGACACATTGATAGATAACAACTGCCTCAATCTACCACTCCTGTTAATCAATATCTTTGCTCAATGCTGCCGTCCCTTACAAGAAAAATGTGCACATTTTAACTGTTTGTAAGACATATTCTCAGTCTCACTGTGGTCAATTATAACCATCACATGTATTGCGAATCCTCACTGTGAAATAGTGTGTAATTTATTTTATGGGGAAAAAAAACTCAAGTCAACATTATATAATTTTTTGTTGTTGGTTTTTTTTACCACACATATTAAGTTTTTTTAGTGCTGTCAGATTTGTGGCTTAGGGTATATTCAATAAGATTAGTTAAAAAAAGTAAGTTAAAAATTTAAAAAATTAGTTTATTAAATTATAATTAATCATTAAAGTAATTGGAAAGTGTAAAATGATTGTAAAATAATAAAGCTATGATTTACTTAAAAAAATAATTAGAAAATTTGATAAATATATTAAGGATAAAAAATAAAAGAAAATATAAAAAATTTAGAAGTTATAATTTAAAAAAACATTATTTGAAATAACGTTTAAAAAATTCCTAGAAAGTATTAAGAAACTATTAAAAAATTATTTATCGAATAACCAAATAATTTTTTCATTAGTAAAAGAAAATTAGAAGCTAGTTAAAATGTTTTATTGAACAAAATTAGCTGAAAGTTGAAAAATTCGTTTATCAAATTGTAAATATTTAGTAAAATTAACTCTTGAATTAGCTTAAAAAAATGACAAAAAATAAAATGACAGATAAGAAAATGGACAAATATATTAAGAATAAAAAATATAAAATTTGAAATTAGAAGTTTACATTTTAAATATTTTACTTCAAATAATGTTTTTAAAAAACGAGAAATTACTAAAAAAAAAATTTTACCAAATAATTTAATAAATTTTTTAGCTAATATAATAAATAAAAACTAACTAAAATGTCTTCAAAAAATATCTTTAGACAACTGCAATTTTTTCTATTTGAAAACTTTTTTATTATTACTATTATACACTTTAACTAGTTATCATATTAAAAGAAATCTACCTTTATTATTTGTGCCACATTTTTTTTTATCTTTTTATATTTTGATCTTAATTATTTATATTTATTTAAAGTTTAATTTCTATACATTAATTGCCAACTAGTTATAAATATGTTAAAAATAATCTTTAAATAATTATTGTAAAAATCAATAAAATTATATTATATGTCATTTTTTTTATTGCGTGACACTTGATAAGTCACAATGTACAATTTTCTCATTAGTTATTTTTACTTTTGCAAAAATATATACCCACCAAATACTTCTCTCAATGTTCATGTATTGATAAGTTCTTACTTCTTATTAGACATACAAGTATGAAGAAGAGAATATTGAACCTTTAAAAAAATATTTTCATTTAAGAATTGTTTATGACTTATTTATTTATTTAAATAAATTTGCAGAACAAAAAATTGTCAAAGTTGATTTATAAGTTATAATTTTTTATTGAATAAGTGATTGATTAAATTACATATCAAAATACATTCTTAATATATTATAATTTAAGGATTTGTTTATTAATAACTTAAAATCTCTATAGAAAACACTGGAAATTAAATTAATTTTAAAACTATTTTTTTTAAAAAAATTCACTCAGCTTCATAAAAACTGATACGCGTATATGAATACAAAAACTGATACGCTTATGTATACAGCAAATATTAAATTCATAAAAAAGTTATTTACACATTTAACATGGCTGCCGTTTTTTATTTATTTATTTTTTTTTATAATTGCAACGTGAGGACGTTCATTACTTCATTGCAAACCGTGACTGTAATGTACATGTCTAGTGTGAACGGAACATGAACCATTTTAATTAATGCATGGCTACTGATTACTTCAAGAAATAATATTTTTTAGGTGGAAAAAAAATTAAAGGAATGGTGTGGTGTTTTTTAATTCTAACTAATCCAATTCCGTCAAAAAAAATTAATTAATGCAATACACGGTAGTGACGAATGATAATTATTTTTTAGTTTTTTAGAAAATTATTTTTTAGTTAAAGAGTATATACTTTTATTTTTTAACATCAACACCTGGTTGGTTAGTTGATTTTTATTTTGAAGAAAGGTTGGTTAGTTGATGGTACTAATGTACTATGGTAGTGACAAATGTTTTCATCTGTAAAACTAATTGGAATTAATGTGAAAATAAACGGGAACAAATGAGAATAGTTCTCACTTTTTCGGATGTCTTAAAAAAAAAAGGTTCTCACTTTTTCAGTAGTCGTTTTAAATCTATTCTTATCGGAACACCTCAACAAGATTTTTTTTCTTCTCTTCGTCCCTTATCGTTTACCTTTTCTTCCTTCTTATCCTTCTCATACACGGTTTTAACTTTTAAGTCTAAAATAAAAAATAAAAAAAGAACCTAAAAAGGAACAATTTGAATTTTATTTTATTCTTTTCCTTTTATTTTTTCTCTTAAAAAGACAACATATAACTTAAGAAATATAATTAAAATATTTAATTGCAATATAGAACCGTTTTTGGTACATAATTATAATTTAGAATTTAATTTTTGATATATTATTATATAAAATTATTTTTGTACATAAAATTTATTTGCGTTTAATTTTTAAAATAACATTTATTATTGTTTTTAAAGTCTAACTATTAAAAGTTAAAACAGAACCCAAAAAAGGAAATAACTTCAAACCAAAA
>PYAF01005195.1:737680-749767 GCA_007407185.1 Glycine tomentella
GGTATACCTTAACAGGAAAATAGGCAGATCTATATGCCATGTGGTCTCTTCCACACAAAGGTGGGTGATCCTGCCTCATATGCATCTCCAAATGAGAAAAGAAATCAACATCATCTCGTGAAGTAAAGGCATGTAATGCCCCAACACTTCCCATAACTGTTCCAAATACAATGCACTCTCCACCACCTGGTATAAGAGATGCCTTTTGCAAGCACGTGACCACATCACCAACATGAAACTGTACAATTTCTTCCACCTTATTGGGAGCTCCATTCAGTTTTCCCTGCTCCCACTTGATCCTCCCGCCAGTAGGATCTTCTTCTATCTCATCTGAAACATCCTGTGGCAACCGCACAAAATAGATATTTCCAAACTTGTCTGTACCTGCCATGGTGTCAAAATCTATGTGGTACGATGCAGTAAGCCACCTTGGAACGCAATCATCAGCAAATATGTAAAGTTGGTTTTCATCACGCCTATACTTGCAATAATGGAAAGACTGGAGAGAAGGGAAAGAACACAATTAGTGAAGATTTATTCAAAGAACACATGTAGAGCAGCAGCAAATTGAATCAGAGAAAAAAGCATACTGTCTATTTGCAAAATTAAACCAATATAAATTCACACAACAAAAAAGCCTCAGTCAAGTCTTTCAAAAAAAGAACAATTCCAATCTCCTGAATCTTTGTCATAAACACAAAATCAGTAAAATTAGAACATGAAAATTTGTAGGAAACAGACAAATTAAAGTGAGAAGCCACTGTGATATCAATCAAATGCTACCAATAAAATTCAGAAGTCATGACAAAAAAGTCATTGCCAGAATGCTCAACTCAAATACATGGATATTCAATAGGTATAGATATAAAATAGAAACAAACCTCTTGGACATCACCAACATAAATCCGATCACGATACACATGAATGGAGACGATTGTGTTGGGGAATAGCTTATTCTCACACTTCCTTAACAATCGTTTTTTCCCCAAATCATACAGCCTGAGCACAGGCCCTATCCCTGCAAGTAATCTTCCTTGAAATTGAGATAGAGCAAGAGGAACACCTTCAACCTGAGTTTTGTGTAGAAGTTCAAGAGATCTTCCATCCTCTACGAACCTATAAATATGAATAAATCCAGCAGTAACAGTCCTCTTGGGCAAAAATTGCAGTCCCTTCGCTGTGCCAACAGCTAAAAGAGTTCCGTATTCCTTATCATGGAAATTTACGGTGCAAATGCTGAAAGCAGCCTCATTCTCCTGAAGCTCCAAAAGACAAGTGGTATTTCCTGTCCTTGGATCAAGAACTCTGATGCAGGAAGCCCATTTATCTGATTCAGCTTTTGGATAACCATAATGCTCATCCGAAAGTGGATCATCTTTATCTTCATCATCACCACCATTCTCCATTTGGTCCGCACTTCCAGTACCATTTTCCCCAGCTTGAGCAGCCTCAAAACACTCTTTCCTTGCAGCTTCACGCTCTTCTGCAGTTAATGCTCCTTGATCACTCTCAATCATCACCAGAAGTTTTCGTTTGGGTTGCAGCACAAACTTCCTTGGTGTGTACCTTAATGGAATTACAGTTTCATTAAATGTCTCTCCTAATCTTTCAATGGTAAAAATCCTCAAGGCCTCACCAGCAACAGCAACTACACCTTCCACACATTGGTCAGATGAAAATGAGGCAGCATATTCAAGGGTTTCATAAGACAGGGGTGTTAAAAGGAAATGTCCTTGGTGAATATAACCAAGCCAAGGTCGACTTGACAAGCAAAGCATAGCACGCTTGCCTCTCACAATAATAGGAAACAGCTTTGGGGCTCTCAATCCTAAGAATCGGGAACGAGAATCAGAAAGCTGACCTGTAACCATATCCACCACAGTTCTAAACATGACACCATTCTGTAAGCCAGCGTTCAAGAAAAGGCTAGCAGGATGATCTGCACCATCCTCACCGCCAACAGATGCTTGAACTTCAAGAAAAAGAAGAGACTCTGGAGCTGAAGAAACGCTTTGTACACTTAGAGCCTGCATACAATCATCAGGATCAAGTGATAAGATGCGGATGGTCTTGTCATATGACCCAACTGCAAGAAATCGAGATCTTTGTCTGCCTTCAGGTACTGGAGCAATGTCCAAACAAGCAACATCCCCAGACATTTCATGCTTCTCCACCTCCATCAACTGACCCGTTACATCCATTTCAAAATATATAAGCTCCCCTCCACTCAGTGCAATAACCACTTGAAGTGTATTTGATCCAACTTTTGAAATACTCCTCTTTCCAGGAGTTCTCCATTCATTAATACGGCCATCCTCCCTAATATGCCTAATACCATTTGGGTGAACCTGCATGAGAGAATCATCTCCTATCAAAGAAACAGCAAGGGAGGGAGTAGTGTCAAGAAACCCACTGTCACTGACTTCTTCAACAGTCTCACCAATGGACAGGACAAGTGTAGCGTTTGTGAATGACACAACAATGTAGGCATCAAACTCATCAATAACATTCTTCTTCACTGTCCAAACAGCGCTAGGTATACCAGGAAGCTTGGACACAGCCATCTCACTAACTGCTAAACCAGTTCTCAGGATCCTCAAAGAGGATCGAGGACCACGCCCACAGAGAGTGTAAATCTGAGGAGTTTCCTCTTCAAAGAGATTACTGACCTTCATATCCATTATCGGCATCAAACTCTCAACCTGGTCAATCCTAACAAGGTTCTTCAGCCTCCTGGGCCGGAAAAACACAGGCTGAAAACCTTCCTCAGTTTCCATCAACGTGGCAGACGATGCCTCCACATCATCATCATCCCCTATAGACTTAAACTGATACAGAGCATGGTTCCCAAACTCCGACGCCGCAAACAAGAACCCCGACTTCAGCACACACATTGAAGCTGTAACAGGAATCGTATCAAAATACTTAATCTTCAATTCCGAGACGCGATCATTATTGTGTTCCAAGGTGACCTTAAAAATATCCCCATACTCCGTCTGCAGGAGGAAGAAAAACATGTTCTTCAATTTATGCATAGCAGCCGACACAATAAGCACGCCGCGCTCAGCGGGCAAGTCGGCCCGCCGAGGAATCACAGCCCTAACCTCCGGATGTCCCTGATTCTTATAAATAACAAAATTCTCAGCACAAACAAGCACACCACTGGGGCCATCACCACCTCCAGGAACAGTAACAAGCAAATTGGCCCCATTATCAACCTGCTCAGACCACTTCCTAGAGACATGGTTAAGGCCAAGATCAAGCTCATAAAAGGTCAAATGCTTCTGAGCCTCCGAAGCAGCCTGGCCAGTCGAATCCTGGTCAGCCTCAGAGTAATCCAATTCAATAGCAGCAAAAATAGGGTTCTCAAAGCCACAATCAACGCCACAAATTGAGTAAACTAAAGTGTGCGATTTATGAGCCTCTAAAGGGGAAGAAATGGTTAACCTAGCAGCAGTGTCCCTATTCAAAACATACACAAGTTTCTGCTTCTCACAGGCGCCAATCATAACAGCCCTACCCTTGGGATCGATGGCGAGGTACTGGCCGGGGACAATTCGTCGGCAACCGGATTTGCCGAAGGTTTCTTGGTGGATTTTGTCGAAGACGTTCTTCTCCTTGTTATATTCGAGGATGACGATGCGGCCGGAGTCGGAGCCGACGACGATGTAGTCCTTCTGAGCACCCATGAGGCGGAACTGGCCGAGGGAGCGGATGGCGCCGAAGATTTCGACGGAGAGGATGGTTTGGATCCGGCCGTTGTCGTCGGGGCGGAGGAGATCGAGGACCTTGCCGCGGGCCACCACGATTTCCTGACTCTTGCCGCCGGAGAAGTTGCCGTTGATGGCGCAGATGATGCCGGTGGGACGCTGTAGAGTGAGACTGTAGAGATACATGGAGGTGCGGTTGGTTCGTTAGGGTTTAGGTTAGGGTTTTGTGGTTTCAATTGAACATTCACAGCAACAGAGTCGCGGATGGTGTGAAGTTTGAAGAGAGACTCACTCGACTCGTTATCAGTGAGTGAGTGAGCAAAGCGGGAATTAAAAACCCTACCTGGGGTTTCGTTTGATTTGGGTTTACATTCTCTTCAATTATATATCACTAATATTTAGGTTTAAATAAGAGAAAGTAGTTTTTTTTTTGTCTTGTTAAAATTTTCCTATTTGTTTTTGTCTCTATTAAATTTTTATTTTTAATTTTATATACTGATGTATCATTTAATTTATTTGCCTTATTATTTTAGTATTTATAAAATATAGATTTTTCTATCAACATCAATATCAATAGCACATTTAACTCAATTTAAGTGGAATCGGTGGTAGATAAATCCAATGATAAATAGAAAAAAAGACTAAAGAAAGAGAAAGATAGAGGTAAAAAAAAAAGTAAAAATAAGATAAAAGAGAAAAAAAAAAGCTAAAATAAAAAAATGGTGAAAGTTGGAAAGAAGAAGAAAAAAAAAAAGGAAAAGAACTAAAACAAAGGAACTACTGAAACATAAAATTATTAATGGATTTAACCCTCCACTGATCTTATACTTTTCTCCACTCCAACATAAGACATATTGTCCGTCAATTTATATCTCACTCAATTAGGTCTTGTTTAACTACCTTTTCCAAGTAAGTTTCGGTCGACCTCTACCTCTCTTTATGCTTATGTTATCTATGTGTTGTTCCACTCCATAAAGCACAGTCGATCTTATAGTTATTCTATAGAATTTTCCTTTTAACTTAAGATGAATTTTCCGCTCTATCCTCATTGTTCCATGTCAGGGTAAAGAAGGAAGGTCGACGTCAAAAATTGTCAATCAACACTAAAAAATTAATTATTTTTATGTAATGAACCTTTAAGGATTTGTCTATATTAAACAAAATTTAATTTTGTCTATGTTAATTATGAAAAATATTAAAGTTATCTTTTACTTTCTGTTAATCACGCACTATTTAATAAAATTATTCTATTGTCAGATATTAAAATAAAAAATTAATATGCTGAACTAAAAAGTACATACATTGTACACCATAAATAAGTTTTAGTGTGTTTTATTGTTTAAACTAAATTTATTTAACTTTATTATTTATATGAAGTTAAATTAAAATATCCTAATTTAATCCCTGTTAGGAAAAAATTTCAGCGGCTGTATCCTTAAAGATTAACAAACTACATTCTCTCCACCGTACACAACCCTATACAACATAAAAGACGAATTAATTAAAGCAGAAGAAATATAAAAGAAATGGTTAAATGATGAAGAGAGAAAGAAGAATTGGAAAGAAATAGACGAGATGGAAAGAGAAATGACTCAGAGAATCCAAATATCAAAGACAACAAATAATTAATTGTATATTTTTTTAAAACTCAATTCAATAATTAATTTGTTAAATTTATGCTCCCTATTAACAATAAATTTCCATGTTCAAGGGTTATTAATATTATTTTTGATTAATTCAACCTCTCACCCCCACTCCACCCATAAAAAAAGAAAAAAAGAAGTTTCGGGAATAAATTGTAGAAGTGAAATTGCTATTCATGAAGTTACTTAAATATGAATATTTTTTGACAATGTGAATTAACATTGTTACCGGCAGAGATTATTTAAGAGAACATGCATTTTCACATTCTGTTTTGCAATTACAATATTTCTTCGTATCACTGTTGGTTAGCTCAGAACGTTTCAGATATGCCAGGAAAGTTATTTACCTTTTTAGTTTTCGGTGACTGGGAATGACGATTTGGTGACTGCGGGAGAGACCAGAGTCAGGGCACACCAAGTCCAAAATGAGGAAAGGAAAAAATGAATCAAGTTCAGTGAGGTTAGGCATTAATGTTTGATTTTTTTTTCGCTAAATTAATCTATTAGAGAAATAAAATTTTAATTATATTTATCTTTTCACATTATTACTTTAGTTTATTATAAGAAAAAATTTGATGACAATTTTATATATTTGAGGAGCTAATTTAATTAACAACTTAATACTATATATTAAACTAAAATTACACTTAATTTAATTTTCAACTCTTAGAAACACTTTTAGAAGAATAAAGTAAGAAAAACAAAATGAAATGAACTTTTTCATAAATTAAAATAAGTCATTCGTTAATTAATTTGTAGATGTGATCTCATGTTTTAAAAAAGATACATTAGTGAGCTTCTAAAAACTTATTTGTCGACCGAAAACCTTCTTGACTCTTGCATGGTTTTACACTGCAGAAGTTCATGTTTGGCTCCACCACGGTAATCAATGACAAGTTAAGTGAAGTACATGAACTGGGTTCGGTTGTGGTAATTGGAACTTGGTAGGGCACAAGGGTTCTACATAGTTAGCTCCTTGGTACTAGCCAGAGCATTGTGCTCACAAAGGCAGCATAAGCTTGTTTGGGGTTTCATAGGATGTGTCACCACACTCCCAAGTTGCCGTCATTGGTGGGCCTGATAAGTACGAGAATGTTACGTTGTACTTCTGAAGGAGGACCAGCACACCACAGATGAACTCGACAGTCGACACCATACATTTCACTGTAGTGTTAGTTTGCTAGTGATTGATTGGTGTATGAAATTTTGTATGGTGTTTAAAAATATAAAAATAAATAATTAGAAGGAAACTTTTATAGTCATGACATCGAAAAGTGAATATAATATTAATAGCTTGAATTTGTTCATGCTGTCATTAATTTTGATAAAGGTTCTTTGATTTGTACATGTTCTATGTTCTCAATTGAATTTTCTTAACAAAGTTAAAAAGCTCTTGAACCACCCCTTAACTATTTGAAACCACCACAAAAAATCGTTAAAACAAACGCAAGCACATTTGAAGCCACATGAAAGAAGGTATTTCTAGAAACGGAACATTACATAGTTCTACATTGTATATAGGCACACTCGTATATTTTCGACGTGTATCATTGGCCGAAAGAGATATAATTAAAGCACTGTAGTGAACTTCTTAGTATCATAGTAAACAGGCCTTGAAACCCTTTTCCAATTCCTTAGCATCCAAGTTTTTCCCTATGAATACAATTTTGTTTACCCTTGGTTCATCTGATCCCCACAACCTTTCAGGTGAACCTTGAAATATGTCATGAACTCCCTGTTACAGAAAAAACTATGTTTAATTCTGAGAAACTGAACATAAACAATAATAGTCAGAATAGATGTGGGCAAAGGAGAGAAAATGTTCACCTGATTGATGGATAATAATAACAACAAATAGACGAGACATGGAAATTTGTAAGGAATTTAAACTTACCTGAAAGACAAATCTCTCATTCATTCCTTGAACAGACAGAAGGCCCTTCATCCTGTAAATGTCTTCACTACGATCCAGCAACAAGGTGCCAAGCCACATGTTAGCCTGAAAAAGGTAGCCTTTTAGAATGCAAATGCCAACATTGACTTTTTAGTTTTTACATGTACATAAACATCTGGAATAAAAGGCATTCCTGAAGCATCCAAATGGAAAAGACAAATTGATACACTTAGCATTAAGTATACGTCAATGTCTAACCTTCTCAAGGTCTAAGCTTCCTTCACAAACTATGCTGACAGATGAAACACCAGGATCGTGACTATGATCATGAGAGTGGTGATCATGGTGTTCTGTACACAAAACAAAATAATTTTTATTCCCAACAACAGAATGAATTGAGAAGCAACCAATGCATTGTGACTAGTGCTACAAACAAGAACAAAATGGCATTAAAACAGCTCTGACTCAAGGCAAAATAATAGTTACCATGCTTGTGGTCATGGGAATGATCATGGTGGTGGTGATGATCATGGTCATGGTGCTCATGCTTTTGGTCATGATCTTCTTTTGCACCTTCATCATTAATGGCATTCTCAATCCTTGTAGAAGATCAAGAAAACACATTATTTATATATGAAGATTTGGAAAGATAATGATAATACTGAAGCAGAAAATTTGAAATATCCATGTAAGGTTATTGGATTACAATGCACTGAAGCAAGAAATTTGACGAGGGTAAAGGAATGTGAGTACTAGTACTATGAGCATTGTCACCATAGAGGACAAGAATTAATACCAACAGCTCTCAAAGATATATTTCTATGGACTATGAATAGTAGACAAATAAAAATAATTTCAGTATAAATTGTCAACTACAAAAATGAGGATAATTTCATTGTAAAAGACCAAGTTATATTAAGCAGTTTATATTCGAAAGGGTATAGTCATGCAGGAACCATATGATCAATAAGAAACTACTTGTGCAGAGAAGAAGAAAGCCCAAAGTTAGATTGCCTTTTTCTTAAACAATGCAAATCCAGGAAATAAGAATCAAGAACAAAAAGCTACCTCTCCAAATCAAAGCCCCCAATGCCAAGAACATAATCCAAGTTAACTTTTCCATACTCTGTCCGCTTTAAGTTGGCCAAGCTGTTTATTTTCTGAATTAAAAACACAGCCACGTTTATATGGAGCTCAAAATAATGAAATAAAAATTAAAATAAAAACTAAACTCTTAGATAGAATAGGAAGAGAAAGACACCAACCCTTATCCGCTGGACCAAAGAAGCAATGTCTGATTCACCAACTAGGTCAGTCTGGTGCAAGATAAAAAAAAGAATATTAGCCTACTGTTTCAGGTATAAAGAAAGAAAGTATTCATTTTATGAATAAGTCAACATCAAATATATGGAAGTACAAGGTTGACCATACTACAATAAAAATAATATATCATCAGTTGGCTAACTAGTTACCAAGTCATAACTGAAATATGCCTAGTAAATAATCCAAATGTTTCATTTACACAACAAAACTAAATTCATTCTACCACAAGAATGAATCAATGAATACCTTATTTACAATTATACGATCCGCATACGCAATCTGTTCCACAGCCTCGTTGACCACACCTCTTGGCTTAACCTCATCAAGATGAAAACCAGCATGCTTCGCGTCAACCAGAGTAACAACACCATCCAATTTGACATCATTAAAAATATTTTCCTCTGCATAAAAGGTCTGGATTATTGGAGCTGGATTTGCTAAACCTGTTAAGTACAAACAATGAAACAAGTCGGTCATACTAAGCACAACCATAACAACTTACAAGGAGGTCCATCATATCTATATTAAACAAGAATAAAGTCTGGCAGTTACCTGTAGTCTCAATAACAATATGGTCAAACTTTCCTTTCTTCTTAGCGACTAATTCGGAAATCATTCTGACAAGGTCACCCCTGACAGTGCAGCAAAGGCACCCATTGTTCAACATCATAATATCTTCGGCACCAGCAGTTTTCGCAGCAACCAAAGAACCATCTATATCAATTTCACCAAACTGCAAACAATACAGGGAGTAAGCACTAAGCAACACATAGACATTCATATTCACATAACCACGTAATTGCACGAATTCCACAACATACACACATACATACCTCGTTCTCAATGACCGCAATTTTCTTTCCATGCTCCGCGGTCAGAATATGGTTCAGCAGTGTCGTCTGGTCAGTTAATCAATTCAATGCAACCAAAAAAACATTTCAGCCGCGAATTTTCTTTGAATGAGAAATAAAGGGGAAATAGAAAAGGATACCTTGCCGGAGCCGAGAAAGCCGGTGATGATGGTTGCCGGAATGCGATTGTCGGGCGGAATGACGGTGGAAACGTCGGAATCCTCGGATTGAGGCGGTGCAGTGGTGGCGGAGGTGACGGAGAAGCGGCGAGAGGGTCTGAGAGGAAATGTTAGCGATTGGGAATGGGAATGAGTGGTTGTTCTGCGTAGAAGAGGGAGAAGAGTGGTTTGGAGTGAGAGCGTGAAGGGTTTGGGATTGCGATAAGCGAGGCCGAGGAAGCTGGATGCTACCTCCGTTGAGAACGTTAAAGAGGACATGGTAGTGAAGATAGTAGGAATTAGGAAGGAAGGGTCTGTTGTTGAAGTTGAAGTTGAAGATGAAGATGAAAAGGAGAACAAATCTAGAATCACAGGGTTTAGATTTTTATCGGGTTTTATTCTAATCTACTATACGTATTGGGCCTGTCCCATGGGTTTAAACAAAAAGCATGGAACAAGATTCAGATCTTACTAAATGCGCCTCCTGTGTGCTAAGTAAGATCCCCTTTCTTCTCATTAAATTTTTTATTACCCATTATACTTTTTTATCCTATTTCTACACCCCTGAGTGTATTATTCTTTAAAATTATTTTGCACCCTATTAGTGAATCGGATTGATGAATCGTCGCAGTCAAAGAAGTGATATTTAAATTAGCTATTGGTGGCACATTTTGTGATAGGATTTGGTTCCAAACACGCATAACAAATTAGGGTTGTCAACTAGCACAAACCGTAGTGGGTTCATAACTAACTAATTAACTGCTTAACATTTATTTAGTTAAATGGCAAATGATAAAACACAGTTCAAGTTCTTTTGTCGTTGAAACAAGATAAACATTGAGCATTCAGGGCAAAATTTTAAGGTTGAAGTTGATCCCTCTTAAACCATACATAACATGAAAGAGAAGGTGTTAAAATCTGATAATGTCGCAAGCATTCTCCTCCAAGATAGGGACGAATATCTGTTGCCCCTGATTCTCTCTAACTAGTAGCAGCTTTCGCAACCAACTCCGGAGATGCAACTGCCATCTCTTCATAGCAAAGAATGTATTCCCCATAACGTGCCAATGTGATGTCCCTCCTCGTTGCTTATTTGACAAGATTTTTACTATTCACCGATGATGCCGGAGTCTCCGTCGGACGTCATCCCAATGCCATCGATACCATATATGGATAAACTTAATAGAGCGCTCGAGAAGTGATGGATGATGGAGGTGATAAGAAAAAAAAAAAAGACCCCTTTTCTTTTTTTCTCTTGTATCCATATTTATGGAGATAGAATTCTGGCATAATTTAAAAAATGAACATATATAATTCTTTTTTATAATCGAAAATGATTAGGGAGTTATTAAGAATTTGAAAAGAATATTTTATTATTTTATGGAAGAATTAAGTTATTACTCAACAAATTTAAATTTGAATTTTTGCATACACATGAAAGCATTATGTTAGAAGTGCATGGTGTTGATAAAATTTTTCTTTTGTTTAATATTATTATGGGATATATTTGTTATACACACGTGTATAAATAAACTTCATTTAGGAGAAAGAAACTAATGAAAGAGTGATTTATCATGGCATTGAATTTTTGTAACACCCCGTAGGCCTTCGAAGTGTTATCATCCATAATATCAGTTTAACGTTTAAAACATAGTTTACAAAACTCAGCGGAAGCACAAAATCGCTTTTCTTGATACATTATGTATGAAATAACATCAACTCATCAAAGTCACACACAAAGCATAAAAGCACACCCCTGCTGATCCAGTTTCTCATAACGCATAAACCATACAGACAGATATCTATCAGAAATAGGCAGATATATCACGTATACCACAGCTATACACGGGAGAATATGTCTTATAAACATATAAGAAATAGTTCTGTACAAATATAAACATCAGTACTCACACCTCATCGGGTGATACAAAAGAATATCAGCCCTCACAGGGGTATACAGAACTATACAAATCATCAGGAGTACACACACTCCATCCCTTCTCAAGGGTACCATATATAAACAAAATAATCCAAAACTGAGCCTACACGCTCCATTTGCTGCCATCAGCCAAGCAGAAACGTCTCTACTCGGGCCTCCTGCCCTGAGACTGCTCTCTTCGTCCAGAAGAGTCACCTGAAAAGCATAATCCCCCACACGGGGTGAGATAACAAATCTCAATAAGCTCAGGGTCCATGGAGGCTTCTCCTCCACCCTGGCCCACTTTCATAACACATACATCAGGCAATCACAAGCAAATGGCCCACTGGCCTGGCCCTCTGGCCCTCATAACAACATAAGCATAGCATATAAACATGGCGGAGCTGCCTCAACGCCTGGCGGAGCTACCTCAACGCCTGTATCAGTGGGAGTCCGGAACTCGCACCTGTGCCATCCCATTGGGTGCTAACCCTTCGCATGGATGCACAACATATGGCACCTCCAAGAATAGAAGGAGCTACCTCAACTTCTAATCCCCTGGCCTGTGGGAGTCAATCCCCTGGGAGCTA
>PYAF01005195.1:749867-774731 GCA_007407185.1 Glycine tomentella
TGATCATATTCCTTAACCCAAAAACTTAGATTCATGCTTAAACTAAGCTTAAACATATGCTTACGAATTCAAGCTATTACATTTGGCGCCATCAGCGCCAATCCTGGCGCCACCGGCGCCGCACCCTTAGCAGGGTTTTCTGACCTGAATCCCCGCGCTATCGCGCGGGGTTATGCGCCGAAAATAAAAGTCCTTACAATTTTAACACATGATACTTTATCTATTTATATAGGGTTATACAGGAATATGAATAAGCACATTTTTTATTTTCAAATATTTGTTTCGATTAGTTTTGTTAAGCATAAACTAACAATAAAATTGTTTAGATTTCATTAGTTAAGCTTATTTATCAAACCATAAACAAACTTATATAAGACATTTATCAATATAATAAACTTTATAAGCCCATATCATATCCATTTTATTTATCTCTTATCCTATTTTATTTCAAGAGTTCAAGTGACAATATATAAAAAAAAGTCACATAATATTGACATGTCTATATCACACTTAGTACATATCTAGATCACAGTTAATGCATATCTAAGTCACACTTAGGTGGATATTCTATTTTGACCAAATCCTTTAATTTAATATTTGGTCCATTTTCAACATCAAAACTTAGAAGTCCAACACTTTCATCACAATTTTCTTGAATTCGAAAAAATAACTGCCATTTTGGGGAAGGTGAAACTGATTTGTCTGGTGCAATTGATCAAGTTGTTACCTTAACACCGTCACTTTATCCACATCATCGACTACATATGCTCTGTTGTGTATGCATCCGCATATCGAAAGAGACAGTTTCAAGAACATGTCGATCTTGTTATTCTTTGGAACCGAAAGACAATGCTACAGAACCAGATGGTCAAGCAATTCCACCAAGGTTGCATGCGACTCCAACAAGATCCTCTCCACCGGAACACTATGCATGTCTCCGAGCACAGCAATCTCCGATTTCAGATTTAGAACGGTTTCTACCTTCTCCATTTCAATAGGGATGCAATCTTCCGACCTTGGAACTTTCACGTTCAGCATCACTATCGGAGAGGAGGAGGCATAAGACCCACCATATGCTTCCCAGACACGTTCAACGTCACTCTCCGTTGCCCCAGAGAAGACGGAAGATGTTGCATAGGCAATTTCACGTTCAGCGTCACTCTCCGTGGCCCCATAGACATCTGTTGCAACTTCTTATCTTAAATCTTAATTTGGGCAAGAAATAAACGAAGTTGAATACAAATAAGGCGATTTCTTTTTTTTAGATGTTTTATATTAGCAAAATTGTCGTGGTAAGTCTAAGATGAAAATAAGTTACATTATTAGACTTTTAAAAGTCTACTCTACAGTATGTACTATGGATTATTAAATAGGTTATTAGCTATCAGAGCTAAACTTACTTATTGAATGGTGAAATATGACGTTGAGTTGATAGATATTTAACTTCTTTGTGTTGCTCTGATTTTCTGTATTTCTCAAAACCTAGTTCTTAAGTCTGGAATTTGTTCATACCACAAAAAAGAACACTTTCTTTGGAGTAAATTGTGGTAACCTATGTTCTTTGGAGTAAGTTGTGGTGACTTATGTTGCTACTGCCATTCAAACTTTGAGAATGATTTTCACTTGTTCTTTGGGTGCGAGCTTGTTCCTATTAATTTAAAAAACAGTTTGCTTTAACTCTATGGTGCATATGAAAAGGAGAAATGAAAAGCTTTGGGATGATGTTGGCCCTCAATGGTGAACAACAACCTCTCACGCACACTACACAGCAATGTCATCTGGAATGACTTCATACGAGGAGGAAAAACCAGCGACCACTTGAGGTGAGCCCCAATTCGGATCAAACATAGAAAAAATCTAATATTGGATATCTAAAGAGTACCAGTGCTGCAATGTTTAAAGTTCTGAACTGTTTTGGTGTAGGATGTGTTTCGGAGATGATGCTGGAAATTTTGTGAAGGCAAAAACATGATGTGGTAATCCGGAAGCAAAAGAAGCAGAAGCCTGGAGCCTCTTAGAAGCTGTTAATTGGGCAGCGGAGTTGCAAGAAACAAATTTTATATTTGAGCTTGATTGCAAGTATGTCGTAGATGCAATCATTACTATATTCCTAAGTACAAGGAGGAACTCCATTGTAGTAAATGTAAAACTATCTTAAAAATTTTATCAAAATCTAAAGTGAGTTTTGTTAGACAATTGAAAGAAATTGTTCACAATTTTATTAGGGCTTCTTGGTTTCATATATTTTTAGTGGTAGATTCCAAACTGGGATCTTAGATCACTTTTTGGAAAATATCATAGTGTTACTTAGAATTGAAAATCTCTTAAAATTTATTTTAAATTGAGATCTTAGATAATTTTAATGAATTTAACATGAATCTCACTTTTAAATATTTAAAATTTAATTTAGTTTTATATTAAATTAATTAAATAATTAACTTTAATTAATAAAGGATGAAAAAATATATAAATATTAATAAACATATAATTAATTTTAACTTTTAATTTCATTTTATTTATTTTTTCATTTTTTTTCCGTCTTACCACATAAAAATTCATTTTTTTAATTCCGTGCATATCTTTAGGTTTTTTGTGAAAGAACCGGATCTCCACATGTAGATATGCATTTTCTCTTTAGTGATGAATATGAAAAAAGATCACTCCCCAATATCTCCACTAAAGTTATTATTTGATCACTTGGCTGATTTTATTAATGCTTTTATTCTTAATGAAATAAAATAAGGAACTGTCTAAAAAAAGAAAAGAAAAAACTACAAATTTAGCTACTAATTTGATTGTAGTTAATTTTTAATATTCTTGCAGTGTATTTCAAACCTATAAAACTGTAAACTGCGTACCTATAAAACAAAAAAGATTTCATCATGATTGCGTACTTCCCCAACCCTAATACTTACTCAAAATCGACATTGGATAACAATCTCAACATATTATTCAAACGACTGGATCTGACAATAATCAATATGAATGAAAGGTAATTACCCAAGCCATAAATCTGTATTATTATTTTCTGTTTAATTGCGCCAGCCTGCAATTAAGCCCGCTTATATGTGTAGCGCACCACAGGGATATATATATATATATATATATATATATATATATATATATATATATTGTTTTTATTATGTTTAAATTCCTTATAGTTTTAGTTTACGTTGATGAATGACAAACACACCTGAATCAAACCATTGATGAAAAGAAAGAATGCAAAACACTGTTTAAGGCTTTATTTCTGAGATGAATGGAATAAAAAATAAATAAATAACGAAAGAAGCTAGTTTATGATTAGTTAGATGATTGAGCATATACAAATCCATCAAGGGTTTCAAGGGCTGACCTTTGCTTGTATTTACAAAGTTGTATAGATAACTAGTAGTAGTCCTTATTTATATCAAAACTAAGAAATGGTATTGAATCTGTAACGTATCCAACAAAGACCCCGAAGGTGTCACCGTTACTAACTTCGTGCCACTCAAACGATTCTTGTTGATTAATCACCATATTCTTGAAAAGGAAATAATAAGCGCAATACAGGGGAAGACGGAACTGAACATCCCTTTCAAGTGCTCCATCTGGTTCCACACAGTAATAAGATATGAAAATAAAGAAGACAAGGATCGTAACTTTCACAATTAAACTAGATGATAACTGTTTTACTTCATATGAGATTTTATTGTTTAGCACACTTTGGATGAGAATTTGACTTAGTCGATTCAATTGCAACTTCGAATATGGAATTCAAAGGTATCAAATAGGAAATGATACTCTGAATCATCGAATTATAATGAAATACACGATCAACCAACATTTATCCAATTTGAAAAAAAGTCAGAAGAAATGGTTCGATCCTCTTATTTTTATTTCTCGAACGGAGAGATCCATGAATCGGGATCCTAATGCATATAGAGTAAATAGTATAATTTTAGTTTTTAAAACCATAAAATGAGAAGGAAATCAAACAAAGTTGTTATTTATTATTTGCAATCAGTTTATAAAAAATACAATTCATTTTCAAATTATTTATCACTAGTCCAATTTCATCTAAGAAATTATACACTTCATTTGCCTTATGATGTTTGAGACTCCGTCATACGCCCATAAAATGATGAAATGATACACGACTATTTAAACTAGCAGTTGGTATTAAATCGATTTGACACATTGATTTTAATGTCAAAATCAGTTTTGTGAGATAATCACCTATTAGATGCTTCTTTAAATGAAGATCGATAATAACTCAAACATTATACTATAGAATAAATGTTATTTTCATTAGGGAAACAAAGGTAAAATTATAGACCTTGTACACTGTCCACTAATAAAGATATCAATTTCATATTAATTTCATAAAAAAAAGGTTGCTTCAAAAAGTAGTAATATAGACCTTTTTACATAATATTGTCATATAAAATCCCCAAAAAAAGTCATTCACAACTATATATCAACTTGTTTCTCAATATGTATATCAGTTTCATATTACAAAAAAGTATGATCGTTCACAAGTATATCTATATCCAAAAGTGATCCAATAATTCCCAAAAAACAAATTAATAGTCAATTATGCATCCTGCATCCTTGTCTTCCTTTTTAGCTCTAAGTTTTAGGTCTTTTCTTGTATCCTCTATAGTGTTCACTCCTTCGCTTGAAGATTCAACAAGCAACTACGAATGAATTTGTATTTGCTGAAATTGAAAAGAAAAAAAAATCATTCACATTTTCACTCATAGATTCATTCACATTTTCAATCACTGATTCATTCACATTTTCACTCATACATTTCGCATTTTCACTTACAGGTTCATTCACATTTTCACACAGATTCATTCATATTTTCTATCACATTTAATTTCTAAAATTCATCATTTGTTCTACTAATATATATATGAATATAAATTCAATTTTTATTCTCAACAAAATTTTCAGCAAATCATGATCATAAGGGTAGAATTTTACCACTAGAGTCCTTTGAGTTATTTATTCTCCAAAATGGCAGTTATTTCTTGTATAACAAGAGTCCTTTGAGTGTCACGGAGATTGGGATAGTGACACAATTGAAATCTTAGATTCATCAATTGACCATTTGTTGTTGAATAAGTTACTGATACAACACCATTTATTCGTTTTGATATAAATAATGGTTACTACTACTTTTAAATTCAACTTTGTAAATACAAACATCTTAACTAATCATAAACTAGCTGCTATGTTTCTTCCTGGTTTTTTTATTCCATTATTTATATTCAAGTGTACTTATCAATATTTAGCTCCATAAAACATTGTCGGTCTTACATTTTTTTTATACATTTTCTTTGTAGTTTAAGGGGAATTTTGAGGTTCATACAACCACTCAGATGCACTCATCATTTCATCAAACTGATTATATGATTTACATCCCCATCAATCTCTCTATTTTTTGCAAAATTGATCCAAGAATCTAAAAGTATTATTTTAGTACCTCTTGATCAAGTAGATGCACGGAATCTTGACAATTATCTCTTACTAACAAACATAGAATAAAATAAAGTAAAAATAAAGAGAAATGAAAAATAAAATAAAGAGATACATATTTGTATAATTTATTTTAATTCAATTTTTTTATCTCAATTTTTTTTTAATTTTCTCTCTCTACTGAACATACTTTTAATTTGAAAAATACGATTGAACTTCATCTATAGTCCATATTTTGTTAATATAAATTAAAAGTTTGAAAAAAAAATGTTTCGAATGATTAAAGTATTTTTTTAAAACATTAATCATATTTTTTAATTGAACAAAAGATTTGTATTCAACCATTTAGATGAAGTGGTGATGAACAATAAAATCAAACAGTATGTGAACAACTTTTTGTACACTTAAGGGGAAACAATCATGATCGATGAGCAGCAATTGTGATTTGTGAACAATGCAATATTGCGAGGAATAGAAGCTATGATACAAACTTACTCCCAAAATCAGGGGCTATGATACAAACTTGAAAACTGATGAAAATATATAATTTTTTTTTTGTAATATTACTTTTCATTTGTTATATTTTGTAATTGTTTTACTTTATTATATTAAATTTTAAAAAATTTCATTTTAATTATTTATGCTTTTGAAATGTAGTATTTTGATATATATATTTTTTATTTTTTATTAAAAATGTTAGTGTTATAATAATTTTTAAATTTTAAAAATGATCAAATAATATATTTCGAAAATATAAATAATTAAAATAAATTTTTTAAAATTTGATAAATAAAAACGAAACAATTGTAAAATATAATTAAAAAAATGACATTAAGTGATAATTATTTTAATATGTTATTGGTGTCAAATATCTTGGTCACAAAACTTAATCGACTGTTTTATGAACTGCTTTTTCAATTAATTTTTTTCATTCACAACATTTAAATTTGAGAACTTACTCAAAAGATATATGGAACCTAATTCCAACTCCATAATTACAAATGAAAACTGAAAATTAATTTTATATTCTAATCCAATAATTATTGAATTAAGAAAATCACTCCTAATAATAAACTTTATCATATTTAATTTACAAATTAACCTCGAGAAACTAAATAATTTATAATTTTCGGTGTCTAAGAATACGCATAGACTAATATTAAATTCTATTATTACACTCTACATCACTCAATGGTGAAAACTACTAGCAAATAGTTTTAATCAGTTTTTTATTTAAATAATTAATTTTGTTCAACCAATAATGTTTTTCATGAACAAATACAGCAAAGTATTACTATTAAAATTCCACATAAATTCAAAATCTTATAATTTTATGTTACTTAATTTATATTATATGTTATATGTATATGTATATATATTAAAAATATTATTAAATATACTAATTGATTACGTTTTAACTAAGTGAATCAATTATTATTAGGGATGTTCGTGGATCGGTTCGGATTGATTTTGACCAAATTTAGGACTTAATCCAATCAAATTTGATCGGTTCGGTACGATTTTCAATTTTTTTTTTGAAACCCAACCCAACTCAATCCAACTCGTTCATGAACAGTTTGGTTCGCTCCGGTTCGGACAAACAGATTACCTATTTAATTTTTTTTCTTAGAACTACTATTTTATATCATGATTCTTTCAAATATTTAATACAATTAACACAATATTATCAAATGTATGAAAGTAGTAAAATTGATTCATTTAATACCATGAACATAATGTTCTATAATAGACTTATAATATAAATTAAAATAAAAGATTCTTGAACAATATTTACTATAATAGTCTGAATCACAACTATTTCTCACAAATTAATTTATTGCAATAAGCTTTGCTATAACCAAATTTGTTACACCCAACTTTGCTGAAATAAACAAATGAACAAAATATGATTCATTAATATTATAAAGTAAACAAAATATGAAGAAAAAGGTGAAACAAATAACAATATACCTGAAACTAATACATTAAGAAATTTCAGCACTTGCAATTTTAACACTTGGAGATCCAATATTAGTAGGATTTAAAACCAAACCAAACAACTCTAAAAATTTAAACACAACCCCGTTAGCCCAAAAATTAATTGATATTCTATACAAATATAATGTTTTTGCTTTTATGAAGAAATGACATTATTTCAATCATTAATAAAAAAAAGTACTATCATTATTTTGACATCGTTGAACACTGATTTTTAAGTAACCTTAATTTTAAAAGAACAAAAAAAAAACATCATTCGAATCAAACTCTCAAGAATGTTAAAATAACAAAAGAAAAATAAAAGACATCATTTAAATAAAACTCTCAAAGAGTAAATCAGCCAACGAGATAAAAAAAATCAAGCAGTGACTATTCCTAACTTTGAAACTAATTTTCTCAATCTTTAATCCAAATATACACATTTTTCCATCTTAAGATTTTACCAAAGATTAGCTTAATTCTAAAGTAAACAAGAAAAATAAAACAGTAAATCAAATACAATAACAAAAATTCGAGTCAACACTCAACAATGAAAGTTATTTCTTTTCTTCTCATCCATGTTTCCATCAAAATTCCAATGAATACAAATCAGAATAATCACAAGAAGTTAAAGAGTCTCAAAAAAGAAAAAGAAAGTGTAGAGAAAAATCTGATGCTTGACCGATCTGATGAGATGAGAGAGAATAGAAGCGACTGAAGCGCAGAGAAGAAGATGAGATGTGAGAGAACATAGAAGCGCAAAATAAAAAGAAACCTAAACCGTGACATTTACAATACCACACATTCACAGCAAAGATGAAATGATTATGGGTTGACCCTTCATTCGGTCTAGACATGTACAATACATCTTTTTTTATTGTCAAAATATTTTTTTAGTTTTTAAAAAAATTTAATATATATATAAAATAAAATCTATATTTTTATCACAGATTCACGAATCGGGTCAACGAGTTAACGGATCTATAAATCTAAACCCGTATATAAGCGATTTTGATCGGTTCAGTTCGATTTTAACTCAAATACATAAATGACTCAACCCAAACTGTTCGAATCGGTTCTGATCAATTCGAGTTTTCAGGTTACCTATACCCTTAAACACCCCTAATTATTATAAACTAGTGCATCTTCAATAGTTAGAAAGATTTGTGAAACTTTATCTATTAGTTATCTTTTAATTTATTTGATTTTAATAACATATTTGCTTAGAGTTTTATTTTAATTATAAACATTGTTATAATTTCAATCAATTAAAAATCATTTTCACATAATTTTTTGAGTAATTATTATAAAATTCAAACAATTTATCATACATAAGAATTATAATTGGACTACGTAAAGAAAAAAAAGAATAATAATTAGACGATAGAATAAAAAAAAATACTTACACTATAAGTGTATTAATTTTAACTAAATTCTATTCGGTTAACATGTTTCTACTGCAGCTAGCGTTGCCTTTAAACAAAAAGAGAGAAAAGAAAAACTTAGTATAACTGTATAACATACATATAATGTAATAAATTATGTTAATGGTCATCGCAAATGTTAAATGTTGAAACCCGAAGTAAAGTCCTGATATAACAAATTAAAAGTTAAGATAGCCTTTTAAAAAGAAAGTTAAATAGAGTTGAGATCTAAATTGGTACAAAAATATGAAATAGGTGCCCTTGAGAAAAATAGTCTTTGTATCTACATCTCCTTTCACAAATTAAATATGTAGCCATGCATGTAAATATTTAAATGGAGACAATTTATATTTCTGTTCTTGGATACAACCAAGCTAGCTAATCCCATACAAACACATACATGTGATAATATACATGCATATATACTGATACATATACTATATGAGATAAAATTACATGACTGACATGGCATTATTTGCTAGGTCGTGGATAAGCTAGCCATATAGCATATGCACAAGAACTAGTTAATTAGGTATAGGTAATTAAAAAAGCATAGCATATATATATATAACATATCCATCCATGTAAGTAGAGACACCATGTACGATAGTTGTACAGCGACGAGTGACTAGAGAGTAGAGATATATAGTAGTATAGCGTGGGGATATGAGTGCCTTTGGGCCAGTTGTTGCATAAGACTTTGAAGGACTAAAGTACCCAAAACACAAAGGCCATATCGTTTTCAATGCCTGTTTAGTCATCTTTAGAGGAATCTGACTCTGAGATCATCTTCTGTATTATCTGGTTTGTCTCTTCCTGAGACATTCTGTCGTCTTTAGCCTTCGACTTCATGTAAGACTCGAAGAATTCCTTGTTTTCCTTCTCTAGCTCCTTCCACACTGAAACACGTATCCATACGTATTATATTCATGTTTCATAAAATCATCATACAATTTCAACATATGCACGTGCATGCTTGCGTTTTGGTTGGTTGGTATTCGAAACGATATATCCGATATGAACATAATATACTTATATACAATCATGATGTTTTGTTTGGGAAGCATGATGACGAAACATATATTGCAACCGAGGGATATAAATATAGGAGAGCTAGATTTACACTAATGTAACATGAATAATTATATAAATGAATATGACATTACATTTTAATCTAAAATCTTAATACTTAAATTTATGAATCTTATCTTCACTTATAAGATGTTTAACTTTCTCATTCTTATATAATATGAGATTTTATCACACACTTATACTTCAACCCCTACATATTATCTTCTTAATTAATTCATCTTTTTCTATTTCACACAAATTTGTTAGAATATAAAAATGATAAAAAAATCACATTAGATAAGAATAAAAAAGTAAATAACATATAAATGAAATAAAGATTCATAAATTTGAATTTTAAGATTTAGATTAAAGTATGATGTGATTTATTTTTAATATCATATGCCCAAAAGAAATCATTTAAATAATAAGTTATCATCTAAGGTAAGCTTGCTAGCATCTCATTATTTCTTTTTTTCTTTCTTTTTGGTGTACCCATATGCTAGTTTAAAACTTAATTGCCTTAAACCATTATTTCTAATTTGAAGCGTTAAAAACATCGCAAATTAAAAAGCTTCTTAATTTTATTTTTTTTGTTACATTCTTAAATAGTTTAATAACATGCAAAACAAATATAGATAACAAATACACAATTTAATACATTATCGATACACTGAAAGGTTATTTTCTCAAGTTGGATGATTTCTCTAACCGAATCCTCGGCGTTCCCGATCTTATGTTAAGTGTAAAGGGTATATAGTTTCTTTTAAAAAAAAAAAAACTGATGTATGGTTTCTATATAATATTAATTAGACAAATGCCGACGCTACGAGAAACCAATGGATTAGTAGTAACAAAAGTTAGTTAAAAAATTGGTTTTTAGTCATTAATACTGGTGTCACAAAATAATAGTGACAATTTTTTAAAAATCATACTTAAATTGTTTTGTCATTGATGTTAATTGTTTTTGTAGTGTAGTTATTTTCTTTGTTTATATAAAATTAGCTCTAAGAATTTTGATTTATTCGTTGGATATCTCATTATAACATGCAAGTAGTCACTTGACGTTTAGGATTTCATGTGCACAAACTGTGTCTATATACAGGGTAACATATATATATATATATATATATATATATATATATATAATAGTTATTTTAAAATCTTTACTACTGTATTTTTATCCGTCAACTGATCCATATATCTACCATGTCTTCATGTAAAATTCCTTCTTATTTGAAGCAAGGAATTGAAAAATATAAGTTCTCTAAATTAAACTCATTATAACTCAATCGATTAATGATTTTCAAATTGAAACCATGGGTCTCTAATATTTCATATGAAAAATCAACTTTACTAACATGGACCTGCGAAGGGAAAGACACAACAATTAGTCATATATCTTCTAAATATTTATTTGCTTTAAAAAAAATTCAAAGTGAATCACAAGCAAAGAAGCTTGGTGGACTTTGTTTGGTAGTTCTTAATAGAATTCCAATCGATCAAATTAATTCATAAATTGCAATAGGGTTTGTAAATCAAAAACTAGCATATAAGACTTCAGAGAGACATGACTTGGTATGTGTGTGTGTATATATATATATATATATTATTCACATATATACTAATTATATAGATGATATCGCAAATCTCCCGAATTGAATTTTGCACGCCAAGGAACACTGATCTTGCATGTATGCGTGCTCTTTGGTTTAAGCTCTTTAGAGAGTAAAGATCATACCAGTGGATGTTATAATAGGATTAATATTTGCATGTTTAGAGAGCGCTTCCATGCATTCTTCCTTGGTCATGTGAAATGTCAAACACTTCTCGATCAGATGCTGCACCTATATTAATTAATTCGTAGAAAACTTGTTAAAACAACAAAATGAACTTATAATAATAACAAAGAATTTAAAGCTATATATATACCATATGAATGTATGAAGCAGGAGAAGAAGATGAAGAAGAAGAAGATTTAGAAGAGTCTCCCATGATCTAAACTAGCTAGCTAGCATTAAATGGTTAGTAGTTCAAATTAACAAAACAAATATCTATATATATAGGTGCAACAAATCGACCGTATGAAGACGAAAGAAAGAAGAGAAGAATATAAAGTAGAGAGCTAGGGGTGGTGGATTGTGGGACCAATAGTCCCACGTGAGAGATAAATTATAATTGGCTGGGAGAAGATTAGAGGAGATTGTAAATGACCATTCTTTGTCTTGTACAATTGCCATTAGAGCTGCCCCCTTCACGTGATTTGTGGGGCATCCCCCTTCAAATCGACAAACCCACATCATCAATTTGATCGATATATATTTGATGGCACGTACTCTTGTACTTGCTATATATATGCAAAACATAAACCCTTTCTGATTAATTATTAATGCATTTATAGACTCAATATTACCCTCCTTGATAATTATACACCTATGCTTTTTCGATCCTTACCAGAATCCAAAAACTGCCCATGCCTTGATATGGCATTCACTCATTGGTCTAGCGGCTTCTTAGATTCCTTCTTTGATCATTTTCTATTCATCTTCCATGTTTATTCTCTTTTTATAAGGATAGCATCGTTAAGTGACAAAGTATAATAGGAATATATACATTCTAACTTGTATACAAAAATCTTAGCAATATTAAATTTGAGAAATAAAGGTATACGAATAATTAAGTAGGGTAAGTTAATGTTCTAAACTTTGATTTTTAAGAATAATAAATAAATAAATTAAAGTGTCAATACATCATTTAAAAAAAAAAGTATATATAGTGAGCACTGTTCAACTTTGGGTTTAAATAATATCTATGATTTAACTTTTATCAACTCTGTAAAATTTTTTAAAAAATTGAAATACAATATGATTACACATCTTTCAAATGTACTATAGCATGCAAAAAAAAAATGACAAACATGACAGCATAAAAAAATGTGATATATGGATGATTATCTTTTTCAAACGTGTAGCAAAAGTATATATAATATAGTGTTAAATTGGATATATAGGCAAAATTTTCATTAGGCAAAACCCTAAAAAAACTAAATTATGCAGAAACGTACTGCGTTCAAATCTTGTTTGTCACTGAACGTGATAGAAACATATGGTGATTATCTTTCTCAAGGAATTAGTAAAACACATCTATAATATAAGATATAAATTGCACGTAAGATAATACCCCTCTTTTGCATAAATTAACTTGAGTAGGAATCTATCTATAATATCTCTCTAAAACAATTTAAGCACTTTTGAAGGAATAGAACTTTTCCAAAAATATTTAAATTAATTAATATGGCAAAACGAGAAGATAAAAGAGTGAGTTCCTTGACAGCCATTGAGACGGTAAAAGAGTATAGATTGATTAGATACTTAAATGTAAACCAGCTAATAAAAAAATTATTTAAATTAAATGTAAAAGATTTTTATATTAGCATCTATTTATATATCATTATTATAATAAGATTGTTTTGACTTTTCTAATAATTATCTTATTAGCCATATTTAAAGTAACTTTTAATTAGTTGATAGTTAAAAAAAGTTATATTCACAATAAATAAAAATTAAACTTTATTGATAATTAAAAAAATCTCACTTTTTTTAGGTCAAAATGCTACATATAGCTTAAAATTACGAAAAAGTAACTGCACAAAGAATGAAAGAAATCTGATGATTAGTCAGTTGATTTTAAATTCCAAATTTCCAACCACTCTTGTACTCTTAAAGGTTCACCTGACTAACTACTTTCCATTTCTTTAAAAGCTTGTGCCTGTTTTTTTTTAATTAATTTCGTGTAACAACTCTTCCAGCCCCTTAGTAACAAATAACAACTCTTTTGATATGTGCACAAATGGATCATTTCTCACTATTGTAAATTTTAAAATTTTATCTTTTTTAATCAAGAGGAAATTTGATATATCAAATGTTTGGGTTTATATTATTCCTAACGTAATAATGGTATTTCCACAAAGTCTGTGCATGATAAAAAGGTGGGCATGAAATCCGAGAAGAATAAATTAAAGCAGCTCACGGCAGTTTCTAAAAAGATGACAATTCTTACTTAGTGAGAAGGTGTGGCAAATTAAAACATATAGCAGTTTTTCATAATGGTCACGAAGATAGAACACTTCTAATAATTATCTTTTATGATTTAATTTTAATTCTTATTATGATTTTTTAACACAATAATGAATATTACTATTTACATTATCATGTGCTTGGGTTTATCATGCACAAAATAATACAAATAGTAATATCCACTATTGCATTAAAAAAAAACTCATAATAATGGGAGTTAAAAAAAATCATAGAAAATAATTATTAGAAGTGTTATATCTCATATCATTGTTAAAAACTGCTATATTTTAATTTGCTACACCTTCTCACCAAGTAAGAATTGTCATCTTTGACTTGAAAAAGATACTCTCATTTCTCTGGTTCAAATAGTAGATGGTGGGAAGAGTTGATTTTGGAGAGTGAAGGGATGAGGATTCAGATGAGTGAAAAAAGTTCTTTTTTTATCAGCAAATGTAATTATTTTTTAAAAATTGGTTCCAGTGGTACCATAATAGCTTACACCCATAAAACGATATAGCATCTACATAGTGTGCAAAAGGGATTGTAATCAACAGCAAAACGGTGCAATAAAATGTTCAAAATCAAATAAACAAAATCTGATAAACATCTCCATACAATTAATTAAACGTAAGCCAAAAATTATGAATTCTAAAACTTGAATATTTATATACAAATAAATTAGAAGGACTAAGACCATGACTTTTATATTTGAAGGCTTAAGCCGTTATGGTAGGTTTTCCATGTCTTTTGTCATGAAACTGGTATTATCTAAGCTCTATTAATTAAAGAAGGCATATTTTCACATAATTAATAATGTAACATCAATTCTGTTTTCTGTCCTTTTCCAATAATTTTTGGACAGGTTTAGTTTTCTTCGCTTTCTATATCAATGTCTAGCACATCGACATATTCTCTCTAAGAAATTGAATACAAAAATATCATATACTACATTATATTATATGTATATTCCGTCAAAAAAAATATATGTATATTAGTAAAAATATTTTTGGAATTAAATTTGTTTATTGAAATTAAGCAGCAATTAATAACAGAGACGGTCAAGAGCAGGTGGCACACTAAATACATGTTTCAGAAAATTGCATAGCTAAATGCATATTTGTTTTTATCTTAATTAAAAAAACATGTATTTTTTAAGTTCTTACAAAAAGTTAAAAAATAAAAATAATTATTTCCTAAAAATATGCTTAAATAAATACATAGGTCTTCCCAGAATATGTTTTTTGGTTATTCAAAGTCCCACTAGTATTTTTTTGTTTTCTTCTAAACTCCAAAGTACTGAAGCATGATATGAAAAGCTTATTTCTTGTTAAAAAAATGATATGAAAAGCTCAATTACTACTGGAGCATTTTTAAACTTATGTTTATTGCACACGATCATCACCAAGAAGTTTTTGTTGATCTGAATGGTCCGGAAGCCTTTTTTAATTTTAGTTAATTTTTAATTTTTTATTAATTAAAAATTTATTTAATTGTTCACTAAATAATTTTAAATGTTTTTTCAAACTATCTTTAAAATAATATTTTTAAAACTTTAACTTATAATTTTTTATATTTTCTTTTCTATCAAATTTCTTGTTTATGTTTTTAAATAAACCATGATTTTATTATTTTTTAATTATTTTATATTTTTCAATTATTTTAACCACTAATTTTATTAAATATTTATAATTTAATTAAGTAATTTTTCAACTTTCAAATTTCTAATAATTTTTCAATTAATTTTACTAAACATAACTTATATCGCAGCAACACTGGTTTGGACTTCTTAAAATAGCAAGTATTTATTTCACTTTTTTCATTTTATTTTGAAACAAATTACTCCAAACAATTTTTAAAGAAATTGTTTTTGTTTGTTTAATTTTTCTTAAAGAAATATTTCTATTTATTTTGAGAAGTTGTTTTAAATGAATTTTGAGGGGAAAAAGAGTAATTATTACTAGACCTTTTAAAATAAAAGTAATTTTGTAATTACAATAAAAACAATTTTTACAATATACAAAACTTCCAAAATAAATTACCATCACCACTTTTTTATATATAAAAAAAGTTTAAATAAACACGCCTCATTTTTTTTTCCAGAAATTATCAGAGGACATGCACCTATCAATCTTTCAAAAAACTTGAGTGCTCATTGCTCAAAATGCTAAACATTTAGTAAATACAAATAATTATATAGCATTCCTTATTGATTTCATTCAAAACTAGATTCGTTTGGAGCATTAATCAAAGACACTCTTTCGGAGTCATCCAAAAATACAAAATACATAGCATGGCACTTCAAATCTCCACTAACAAGTAACAAGTACTGTTCCCAAAGCGTCTCCTATGTTGCCGTATCGATGAATGATGATATCTATTAAAGTTTTTTAACTCTCTGTTACATGATTCAGGTTCCTATTCTGATTTTTTTTGTTACACGAGATAAAAGAATATATTAAAGTCAAATATAATCTTACTTTTTACCATGGTTTTTAATATGGTAACGGTTATATTTCAACTAACTAGTATCGCTTTTATTTTCCTTTCAAGATTCATAGATTTTCAGACACACACACACACATATATATATTCAAAATTTTATCAGCAATCATTTTTCATCTTTTCCACATCCACATTGCCATGGGCGTGACAAAAAAGAATGGTGGGCTTGCCATGGGTTAAGGTGACTGGGCCTACAATGTCTACCGCCATTGCTCTTTTAGATTAACTGTCCATTACTCCATCACTGTAACCACACTGGTTATGCTTTTTGAAATTAAAAATGAGATTTTTTATAAAAAAGCATATGGTGCCAAATTTATCGGTCTCAATTGGCACCCTTTTGTTTTTGAAAAATTACAAAAAAAGTGTTTCATTATATGAAATAAATTTTACTTTGAGTATTTAATTAATTAATTCTAATGGATGTAATGTAATTTAATTAATTTCTCAAATTATATATTACATAGTACTAAATTGTAATGGTGCATCTTATAAATTATACAGCTCCCTGAACTCAATTTGCATTTTTCATTGTTCTTTGAAAATATAAAAAAGTCTCCTAAATCAATATTCCTAGCAATCTGTGAATCTGGCACAACCACTCTTGAGTTCTGCCATATGGTAATCTTATTTTGAGAGCAGAGTCATCAGATCTTACTCTACAGTATTAGTAATTAGACATTCCACAACATTGACTTATATGTGAAAAGCAATTCCATCATCAAGAGTAAACTTTGAGTTTGAGCAGATCCATTACCTATATGTTCACTGGGATCCCAATCAGATCAACCACTTCCATCTCCAGAACTTACTCTCATATTCGCCTTACCAGTTTCTAGGAGAACCTGTAAACGTACGCTATTTATAATCAACATCAATAATTAATAACCTAGCTACTTATTTTCAAATTGGTTTTTTTTTATAGATTTACTATTTTTTTATTTAATCACCTTATTTTAAAATTTATATTTTATCTTTTACGGTTATAAAAGTTTCAACTTTCAAGAGATATTTGAAAATATATTAGTTAATTCCAAAGATTTATTATTTTGATAAAAATAGAAAGAATAATAAAAAGGTAAATATGCTATCTCAAACAAAAAAGTTACTGTGCAAAACAAAAAACAAAAAAGTTAGGTAAATATGCATAAATATAATTTTGAAACTATTATACTAACACGTGTAAGATGTTGTTGTAAATATTAAACAAGAAGAAGTACTATGTAATTCAAAACAACCTCAAAGAGTATTTATGTAATTTGTTCTAAATAATAACAAATTATTTTAAAATATAAAAATAAATGTAAATTATATTTTTAGGAATTAAAAATATATTTAAATTTATAATTTATGATAGACAACCATACAAATTACTCAAAAGTCGATAAGAAATGAAAACAACACAACTACATTTATTCTTCTCTCATTTTAGGTTGTGTTTCGATTGTAAAAATGAGTAATATAAAAAAATGGATTATGATAAATTTTTACATAAAATAGTGATACATGTATGCTCATAATTTTATACACTACATCAATATTTTTCATTTCTCTTTAACTATTTTTTCTTTCACATTATAAACTTTATCATATCCTATATGTTTTCTTTTTTCTCTTTTTTACTCTCTTTTAATTGGTGTTGGGTAGCATATTGGATATCCATCAAATATTTTCCTTTTACATAAAGGATGAAATTTAATGAAAGTCAATGTGATTTACTTTAGTCCATTCAATTTCGTCGTGATTTACTTTAGTCCATTCAATTTCATCATTAGTGTCCTTTTCCCCAACCCCACCTCACAAATTGAGGCGTATGGGATGTGGAACATCTGGGGTTTTTTTGTTAATTGTAATTATAATAGTAAAGTCTTGTCTTTTTTATTAAACTCGGCCACATTTCTTCTTCTCACAACTTTTTTTTTCAACTTCTCTTGCTGGGTGGATTTACAGACAAACCATGTTATATCATACTTACGAAACAAATAGGTTGCGCTTAATTTAATTACGTATGACTAGCAAACTAGATTAGCTTAGTGCTGAAATTTGTGATCCACTTTTAGCTTCATAATTTTATTTTCTGTTTTCTTTGCTTTTAACTCTTTTCATGGTTATACATTATATGTTTGGTATTAAGAAAAGTATAATATAATTGATAAATAATTGAATTTCTAATTTGTTAGGAATTCGATTCTTAACCATACGCATGGCGGATCTGTTTAGTGTTGAGAGGGTGCAGATTGACTTTGAGAAAATATAAGATAGAGCAAATTGATAAGAAATGAATATATCATATAGTCTAATTCTCCTCACTAATCTATATATGCAGTAATTTTGAATTGTAAAAGGCAATGTGGTGTCACTGTATTAAAATCGTGTAAAACATACATTCATTTTTTTTGTTAAAAGATGTGATTTTTTGGTATGAAAAAGTGAATTAATATAATTAAAAAAAAAACTTATGCAAGTTTTTATATTAGAAAGTGTCTCACTTTAAGTGTAAAATTTCAAAAAATATATAATAAAGGAAGTAAAATAGTGATCACTTTGTCTTTGTGTATCCCGGCCCACTTGGAAGTAAAACAGTGGTCCTAGCAGCAACCTCTGTATGGACATTTTCCAAATATTCCCTTCGCTATGGTCATCTTTGTCCTCGTATTATGTGTTAATTTATAAATATAAACAACCGTTGATAACGTATATTATTCTCAAGTTTTTCTTTAAATATGCGTTCTTCACAACGTCAATTTTTTTTTTTTAAAAAAATGGACTTTTTTACCATTTGCATAGGTTACTTTTTACATCAATTCTTTACAAACCGACTTAAAAGAGTAATTTTTAGATCGATTATTTTTACAATCGATGTAGAAGAGTATTTTTTATATCATTTTTTATTATTAATGTAAAAAACTACACTTTTACATCCTTTGTAAACATAATCAATATGTAAAAGATCATTGCTTCACGCATGATGACATCTCTTGCATCTTATTTGGCAAAAAAAAAAAAACCTCATTTTAGTACAAATGTATTTAATCATCCATTTTGATATTTTGTTTGAAAAAAATCCAAAATGATAAAAATCTAAAATATGTACAAATTGAAGATACAAATGCAACGATTTATAATAACTCACAACAAATCTAACACATACCTTAAGTAATCTAACAAATATTTTTTGTCATATAATCTAACTAATTTTAAATAACTCTATTTTTTTAAATATAAAAAATAGGCTTGTTGGTACATAAAGTGACACAAAGTCACAACATACTAATTCATTCAATCCAAAAGATTGATGTAGTATTATAAAATTTTGTTATATTCAAATAATTAAATTAGAACAATTTATTAATAGGATATCTGTATTCAATTTTTATTATGTGTAAAATTTCTTTAGATCAATAATAATCACAAATTACAAAAGCAAAATTTGTCACTAATTAATCAATGAATTAAATAACATCAATGATACATGATACATGATACATATCGTAATAAAGAAAACATACTTATAATACTTACTCTTCACATGCACTTCGTAATTCTATTTGGTAATATACTTCTTTTAAGATAAGAGCTAGTTGGTATTTGATAGTGGTTGGTATTTGATAGGAGTAAATATGGAAGAAATAAAATGGAAAGATTGAGAAAATCATGTCTTAATATATACATAAATTTCTTTCATATGTATTTGGACTATTTTTTTTACTTTTTTTAATTGTAATGTCTATTTTTTGTTGTTGATATGTGACATTTTTTTAATACATCTATATTGTATTAATTAATATTATATTAATATTTTAATTTTACGGTTACAAAATAAATTATAGTATTGCATACCAACGTTACTTTAATTTTTAATATACAATGATTGTATTGAGCATAAAACTTATGATCTTATGGATATTATTTCAACTTTCAGTATTAGACCAATCCCAGTGGTTCACATACCAAGTGAAAAATATATTGGATGCATGATGGGTATGAGTGGATAGAAGAGAAAGAATGGGAGTGTGGGACATTGATGGACGGCTGAGATTCAGCCACTGAAAGAGATTTAACTTGATTCAAGAAAAATGCTAAATGAGTCACATCTCACATGCATGGTCGTTTTCTTTTATGTCGAAATTCACTTCGTCTCATCTCATGTAGGTGTAGGTAGGGGAATACTAGAGTGGGGGTCATGTAGTTTGTTTTTGTCAATTTCTTAGTCGTGACACGTGGAAATGTTAATTTAGATCACGTATGATCATGGCTTTATTTATTTTTTCCATAAAAATAGAAAAGGTAACATATTGTTATAAATTTTCTATTTATTTTTATTAACAACAATAAATTATTAATTATTGTGAGAAAAACATTTATTTAATATAATAAACGACTACTACTAAATTATGTTTTTTGTTGAGCATTTTTTATTCTATTTCTCTTGCCATTACTGTGCTGAAGCTTGTGAACGAAGTAAAAAGTTTAAATTATGGCATCACAATCTATCATTATCAATTTGCTTTACTAATTGCCACTGGTCTAAAAGATATAAGACGGGTAGATGATTAAGAAAGAAGTAAAGATAATACATAAAAAGTCACAATTTTGATCTGCTAATCAAATTGAAATTAAAAAAAAAAACATTTTTTGATATGTAAAAAAAAAAAATTGCCACTAGTCTAGTGTTATGCGTATATGCAGGTAGGTCACGGGATTGGAAAAAGTTGATCGGTTGGATTCGAAGATGCAATTGCAAGTGGAGCTCCCGACCAAATATTATAAGAAAAATAAAGCAATCAAAGAAATAGACTCACTGTTTGATTCACTGTTTGTGAAGGACACCTTATTCCAACTTCAGGAAAACTTACATGCAAAGTAGTAATAAAAAAGCTTATTATGTATTATTTTCATCCAGAAAATTATGAATTTTATGGAGAATATCATAGTAAATTTTGAAAATTATGATGATTCCATTAGAAATCTAGAAACTTAGGCAGGGGTAAGACAACTTTTTAAGCAAATATCAAAGACATAAGGGTAATGAATATTGTGATTTGTAGCAACCACAAGTATGAAAGTAATTGAGCTACCACTTGAGGAAAAAGATGTCTTTGAGACTTTGATGTGACCATGTCAACACTTTTCTCATTTTACTACATAATCTCAACACTTTTCTCGTTTTGCTTTGTGTTCTTACTCAAACTTAACCAATTTAATTATTACTTGCAATAATAACATGATATACTTTTTTTTATAGTTATAAGTTGGTTGAATGATAAAAGATGAATAGAGGAAGAAAAAGGCGGTTAGTCTAATTCCTCCACTAATAAAAAAAATTAACGATTAACAACTAATATATTTGTCGATAAAAAATTAATACATTTTTAAAGTTTCATCGCTTATAAATTGTGAATCATTTATATTTTTTTTAATTTAAAAAAACTTAAATATGATTTATCTCTAATATATATTCAAATTTTTGTATTTGATCTCTAATAAATCTTTAATTTGTGATAGGTAGTCTCTAACATTTGAAATTTTTTGTAATGGGTTATTGCTATTA
Source organism: Glycine tomentella (assembly GCA_007407185.1). Taxonomy (NCBI): domain Eukaryota; kingdom Viridiplantae; phylum Streptophyta; class Magnoliopsida; order Fabales; family Fabaceae; genus Glycine; species Glycine tomentella. The sequence continues at coordinate 771,932 of PYAF01005195.1, forward strand.
GATGTTGACATGTTCCTTAACTTGACATGTTAGTAAGTCACTTGTGATGTCACGTTAAATTAAATATGATACGTAAGTTGATAATGTGTTGTGTTACATGACTTCATATTTATATTATTTTTTAAAAAAACAGAAGTAAAAATTGAGGAATCAAAACAAACGTTGATGTTTGAAAATGAAGGTTGTTCTTCTTCATCGGGGCCACCACAAGTCCACAACCAACACAAACCACACTACTAACATCAACTCATCGTCGCTCTACCCCCCCTTCCTTCTTCTATTCATCTCATCCAAAACCTTAATCTCTCAGATTTGTTTTTACTTGAGTGAATAGAGTATCATAGAGAGTCATGAGATTGTTCTGTCTGACGGCAGCACAAGCCTTGCCATCAAGTTCGAGTTGGGGTTTCTGATGGTTGGCGAAGTTGTTGATCAATTTACGGTATCAAAGTCTTTGACAATTGATATTGACGACGTCATAGGAGATGAAAATAATTTTGTATACAAGGAGTTGATCCTTTAATCTGCTCGCAAAAGAATCCCTAATCTTCCAATCACTAATCTTCCCTCTTTGTGAGTGACCACCATAATGTCAGTCTCATGACTTTGACATTTTTGCATTGCTATCATCTCCAGATCTATGTGCGGGCAATCACGACCACACCAACAACATCATCCGTGCACGAACTACACCTAAAACACTTATGTATTGAAACTAAGAGCTTTCACCCCTAAAACACTCTTGTAATGAAACTGAAAAATCTAGATCCAAAAATTGAACATGGTATTAAAAAACTCATCCAAAAAACTAAAACACAAATCGAATTAAAGGGAAAAAAAGGTATCCAAAAAAGGTATCTAAATAAATACACATTGACATATTCTTAGAAAAGTAAAAATTGTATTAATGATAATTATTTCCTAGGTAATAATTTGCAATAGATAATAAATTAATTAATTAATAGACATGACCTATAAATTAAGCAACACAAATGAAAAAAGGTTTTGTTTTTGGAAGCAGAGAAAAACACATAAAACTTGAAAAAATAAAGCCAAGAATATTCTTAGTACATAGGAGGTGTAAGAAGAACACAAAAAGATCGAGTAGTGAAGAGGGAGAAAAGAGCAACACGCAACATCATTTCGAAATATTTTATTTAGGCATATCGACATTATTTTCCTGTTTATGTCTTCATATTTATGTATATATTTCCTCTCCTTAGCTCAGCTTTCACATGATTTTCAAATGTTCAAGTTTAACAATGAAAAATTATCTTTACACCGTCTACATAAATATCCCAGTCTTTGCTTATACGGAGCCGAGTATTTGTGGTTAAGTTTAATTTGGTTTTTAGAGGGCAAAAACCAAATTGAAAATAAAAATCCTGTATAATTAAGTTTAATTTAAAGTTTGAATGTAATATTAAATCTAAATATTTTTTTGTGTGTTTCATTTTTATTTCATTTTTAATTCATTATTATATAACTTCAATTAATAAATGATATTTATATAATCATAAGTAATATCACAATAAAAGATTCAATATGTATTATATACTCATAATATATGTTTGGGTATTATCAATATTTGATCTTTGATAAAATAAATATTGACTAAACTTTATTTATCTTTCAATCAAACTCGTAATTAGTCACAACGTGTTTATTCTAATGAACCAAAGAAATAAGAATTTATTTATTTATTTATAATTGCATGAGTATAAAACTATTTTAGATAGATCATAATCGTAAAACTCGTTAAAGAAGGTTCTTCTCACTTATGTAAGCATAACATTGCATACTTGCAAGTTGGAACGTGACAGAGATGATGGGAATCAGTGAATCACACATCCAATTAATATTCTCACTTCTTGCAACTTGATATAAAATTGTTTCCAATTACTATATATTCCATGTATTATATCCATTTTTAAAACGTGAATAAAAATTTAAAAGTATGAATTTACATAAAAATATTTAAAAATTAATATTCAAATATAAAAAATTACGCATCCCTTGTTTTGAAATAAAAATAATTTAATAGTTAATAACCCATACAAACGTAGGAACTAATTCAATTTACATTCTCAAATGAAAATTGAAGAAAGATATATATGTCCCCATGCTCTAAGATTGTATTTAGATTTAATAGATGTAGTTTAACTGAAATACACTCATTTTTATTAAAATTAGATATCTTTAAACTCTTCCATAATAAGTTTAATTTTTATTCATTAAATAAGTCTAAATTTGAGTAAATATCACCCTAAAATAAATAAATTATCATAAAGATTTATGAATTAAGAAAACTTTGAATATCAATGGAAGTTTTACTTTGTGAATCTATACGAATGAATAATATATCACACATTTATTATATTTATGTTAGTTATTGGATATAATTTTGGGATGAGGGATTTAATAATTTGAATAGGCATTAAATAACCTTTAGGTCTCTAATATATACTCAATTTTTATTTTTGAGTTTTAATAAATTTTTTTGTTAGTCTAAGTCCATGATGTATTAAAATTTTTATTTTGGATATTTGTCATCAGATCAATTAAGTGATGATGTAACATTATCTCAATAATTAATCATTGAAATGACATCATATTATCATTTAACTTATGATAAAAATTCGAAATAAAACTTTTAATATATCATATATTTAATATTTTTATCATAGACTCAAAATAAAAATAAAATATATATTAAACATCTCAAAAATATTTAAGCTTTTGAATAATTAATAAAGTATGAAAAACTAAATATTAGACAATTAAATTAAGATGACTAAAG
>PYAF01005195.1:784395-800899 GCA_007407185.1 Glycine tomentella
TCATGAACAATTTATTACATGTCTATTAAACCTCTGTTGTTAAAATCTCACTTAAATGTTTTTAAATTTATGCAAAATTTTCAAATGATAATTTTTTTATATAATTTTAAGAGAAATACTAGAAATGTTCTCTGTAACTCTATTTTTTATAGCTGAAGTTTTAATAAAAATTACAACAATTGAGTAGAATTAAGACATTTATTTTAGTTAGTAATATTAAATTTATAAATAATTGTTTTTATAATTATTTATGCAACTATTGAGATACTATCTTTTTTTTTAATTTCTTTCTCTTTAATTTGTTATGCACCTTAACTGTATATATCCTTAACTTTTTCACATATTTTATTATTGCTAGCTGGTAACACATTTTGTGAACTCTCTTAATTATTAAATTATTAAATTTTGTGAGTCTCACATCATATTTATAATAAACTTCTTTTATAATTTTAATTTTATTAATTAATAATAGAGTGATATAAGAAACTAGAAAGAGTAGGTTGTTAATACTCTTCTAAAAGATATTGCAGATCTTTGCTTAAAGATATTTTTGTAAGAAAAATCAGTGTAGTTGACAATTTGGAAGAATTTTGTAGAAAAGAGATCAAAATAAACTCTCCAAACAAAAGGGCTATTGTGAAAAATTACTAAATGTTCGAAACTAATCTTGAAATTGAATTTGTATAAACTTTTCAAAAGTCAGTGTAGACGATTGGTCAACAGATCAGTTTCAGACTCACACAAAAGTCTAGTTAAGATCGATTTATTTTCATCCTTATTAGTGAAACGGATCGGAGGGAAAATAAATGTTTTTTCACATTTTTATTGAAAATATTAAAAATATTGATTAAAAAAATAAAAAGGAGAATTTTTTTTTTTGAATGTGAAAAATTGTTCTGTCACAACTTTTTAATTAAACTCTCTTATAATCTTCATAGTAGATATTTTATTATTTTTAATTTCTTAATCAATGTTCCAAAAGGTAATGCTTAATATTTTTTTTTAAGTTATTATGAAAACTAAAATTACACGTGGAAAATGTAAACAGGTAGACGATTACGCTTTTCCTATTAAATTTTACTGTACACACTACGTTATTGGTTGATTATATCTTAGGATTCAAAATGTAAGATTACAAAAAATTAAAATTAAAAATATTCCTTTTCTTTCTTATTGCTTGTGCATGCCGTTTGACTTGCTGGAAAGTCTTAAGGTTGATCTGTTAAAATATTACTCCAAATCCCAAAAGATTATTTGCCTAAAATGCAATGGCCATGGCTAGCCCTCCAAATTCCAGCAAATTAAGTTTGTTCGGTGAAGCATCAAAAGCTGTTGTAGATTTTCTCTTTAGCCTGCTTTGCTTGCCTCTAGTAGTGTCATAAGGCTTCTAAACAAGAACAACATGGTTGGTTGCTTAGGTAATCTTTACGAAAGTGTTGAAAAGCTGAACGTGTCTCTTCATCACAAATCTCTGGTCTTCTCTCCGCAATAAGATCGAGTGGGTTTGTTTAAGAAGTTGTAACTTACATGCTTATGGATGATTTAGTCATTCAGCCCATGTTTACCATATCAAGTGTCACATTACTCAACAAATTCATTCAAAGATAGAAGTTGGTGCCTTCAAATTAAAAGTGGTTCAGTCGCGGGGATGACTCAGGTATATATGCAAATGCCATCATAACAGTCCTTTAGAATTTTGATTAATTTAATATGCTTTACAAGTGTTTTTCTCAAGAAATAAAGGATTTAGGGGGGATTAACTGAAATTACTTTACATTGTCTGATTATCAAAATGTTAAGTCTTGAATAACAATGTATGCCATTTTGGTTTTAAAGTCCTGGGCTATATTAATATTTGTGGTGCTTTTTATATTACATTCTGAATGAATATTAATATATTTGCGCTAATGCAATTTATGAGTTGTGATCAGAACGAAGTTTGTGTAACTTATAGAGGTATGGGTAGGTATACGGAATCACTCGTTAAGTCCACGGATCATATGCATAACGGATCTTTTTTTATATAATTTGTATAATTATATTAAATTTTTTAGTCCGATTTATTAAGTTCTTAGATTTAGTGGATTTTATTTGTAGACTTGCAGACTACCTATTTAATCTGTCAAAGTCCAATGTATGTACAAGTATTGTTATTTTAAATTTTTTATCTTTAATTTAAATTGTTATTATTAATTTATTATGTTTAAAATGTTGATATTTTTAAGGGTGATGAATTTTAGCTTAAAAATAAAGTCAGATTTGTTTCTTTTAATTTTATACATTTTCATTTTTTTAAAATATTTTCCCAAATTAATATTTTAGTTCGCTTCCGTTTATCCGTGTATTTTTGCGGATTAGATAAAAACGTTGAAAAATTGCAAATCAAACTTATTAAATATGTCTAAATATGGAGTCCACGAATCTTAAATATGTCAAATCGGTTCATATACCCATCCTTAATTATAACCATTTAAGAATGTTTATGTAAATAAGAATTTATAGGGCTTTGCTTGATTGCTGTGAGAATTATTGGGTGGTAAAAATAACTCATTTTGAAGTTCAAGCAACATATTTTTAGTACTTTTTTCAACAGTATTTTTAATGTCTGAAATTAAGTTGAATATGAAATTGAATTTCATCGAGATAAATAAGTAAATATTTTTCAAAATCTTCGAGAAACATTTTCATATTAAGCTGAGCAATATAACAATACACATATTAATTAAAATTAAACTCTATGAATAATATTTATTAGAGAGAGAAGAAAAATTTACCTTAAAACGTGAATTTGAAAAATATGTTATTCTTTTACAGATTTTCTATAAGGCTTTTTCTTTTGAATTGAGATACAATAGCAAATATGCTTAATGGAATAAAAAACAATTATGTTGATATCGTATTAAATATAATATTACTTGTAAGGGAAATAATAAATAGAAAATAGAGAAGAAAAGAATTAAATGAGAATGATAATTATTTATATTTATCCTGATAAAATAACACATTTATAGATACAAAAGTTAACCGAAAACTTATAAAAAAATAAAAAATAAATAAAAAAATGATATCACAAAAGATTATTCGTAACAATAGTATGATATTAATATTAATTTTACAATAAAAATCCCTACTCGATTGTATATTTGTATGTCCTTTTCATTCTATTATTACTCCAAACTTGTGACATTTTAAGTGCTACATAATTTTGAAAATAAAATTGCGACATTTATTTCGTCTTTAAGAAAACAAAATAACATATGGATGTATACTTAAATTAGAATCAGAATTAAACACCCAAAAACTTGAATATAGTGTGCTTATAATTTGTACTATTTTTTAATTAAATTAGAATTAAAAAATTACCTTAATAATGCGATAAGAGTTAATAGAGTCTTTTCTTATTATATTAATTAAAAATTTAAAATTAAGTATTTATTATATAAATTATACAAAATTATAAATAATATAATTTTATGTAATTTTCTAATTAATTATCTAATCAATATCCTAACAATATTGATTAACATTTATCAAGTTAATTAATATTAAAAAAAAAGAAAGGCTGTTTTCAGACGAAGTCTATGGTATGCTAGTCAAAATGTCTTTTCCATCATGCAAAAGAAATGTTAGTCATTAGATCGTTTGGTTTTTATTTTATTTTACTTTTTTCTTTTCTTTTTTTGTTGTCATTTACAAAAAAAGCACTCATCTCAAATATTGTGCCATTGCACAGCACCTCCCACTCCACCGTTGAACTGCACCGCAACTCACCTCCCACGCCACCATCGCGCTGCACCTCCCATCGACCATATAATCCTATCACAAAATACCACAATGTTAGATAAAAGCAATGCAACAACAGTGCAGCTTCAGAGAAAGTAATAACAATGAGAAGCAAATGCACAGGCACATCAGCAAAAGAACACAACAAAATTTCAAAACGAAGGTTCAAATTCAACTTCCTTTTTCGTTTTCCTTGTTCCTTTAACTTCATTTCCGCACTTTTGGAAGCAACTAAGCATATAAGTGAGGGTTTTAGTGTTTTATTGCAAGAGAATGAGAAATTACCAATTGACTCGGATGAAAAGCTCGTGGTCACCACGATTGCTCGGAGCAGAAGCGATGTCGACGCAATCGTCGTCGACATCTCAATCTTGAGTGGTTTTGAGATCGAAGAGAAAATAATCGTACTTGTCAGTAACAATGTTAGGGGACTTGCCATCAAGAGCTTTGGCAATAAGACCAAATGGCTGGAACTCATCCAATAGAACAAAGAAAAGAACCAAGAAAAAGAAAGGTGACAGAAAAAAGGGATGACGAAGAGAGAAAGGTGACAAAGAGAAGGGAAATTGAGAAAAAGAAAAAAAAAAGAAAAAAAGAAAAAAATATTAATTGTTGATTTCAAAATCAACATGATCTAACAATTAACATTTCTTTCACATGATACGAAAGACGTTTGATTAACATACAATAGACTCTGTCGTGTTTTCATTAGTCATGCACTCTTTTGCTAGCCACTAGCCAGAAGAAAAGCCTCTCTATTTTTTAATTTACTGTTAGTATTTTATTTTATATTAATAATAATTAATCAAATTAAAAGAAGCACATTTAATTAAATATAAAAAAGCAGCATGTCAATACTTAACACGTGTCACTCCAACGACTCCCACTAGGGGCCTGAACGTAATTTCAACACATCATCCAGCTGTGAACACTTTTACGGTTTAACCAAAGCATCATAGCCTTTAAATTACCGTAACGCCCCCTCCTCCATTTTCCAGCTCTGCATGCATGCCATCACAATTTCACAGCACACACTGGCTGTATGTCAATTCATTGTATCGTATTATCATTATTATTATTCCCTTCGAAACAAAACCCCAAATTTTTAAAAGAAAAATAAAATTAAAAACAGAAAGCAAAGCTGAAGAATCGAAGAAGAGTCCTAAACTTAAAAGGAAGAAATTAAGGTATCGTTCCCCCTTTTTTGACTGAGTCAACCCACGCGCCGCCACCTCACAAGTCACAACCACCTCGACGACGCTCATTACTTCGTCGTTTTTCTCAACAGAAGAAAGAAAGGAGCTCGCGCTCTGAATTCCGTGCGATCTGTTTTCCAATTCTTCTTCGCGGCGGTTAGTTGGTGTGATCGGAGATGATGGTTTCTCGGGGACTGTTCGGGTGGTCCCCGCCGCACATACAGCCTCTCACGCCGGTCTCCGAGGTGTCGGAGCCGCCGGAGTCGCCGTCGCCGTACCTCGACCTCGGTGCCGAAACCTCCACGTCTCAGCCCATGGAGGTCGAGGAGGAGATGGAGGAGGCCGACGAGATTGAGCCGCCGCCCGCCGCCGTTCCTTTCTCCCGCCTCTTCGCCTGCGCCGACCGCCTCGACTGGTTTCTTATGCTCGTCGGCTCCCTTGCCGCCGCCGTGCACGGCACCGCTCTCGTAGTTTACTTGCACTACTTCGCCAAGGTTCTCCGGGTTCCTCAGCAGGGTTCGCCGGAAGAGCAGTTTCACAGGTTTAAGGAGGTTCGTTTTCGTGTCAAAACCCTAGTTTTTGTTGTGCACAGCTTCTAGATTTTAATTAGCTCCTGGTAATTTGATTTCGCTTCCCTTAGGCAGTGAAATTAAGTCTTGTTGTGTACCGTGCTTTTAGTTTTTCTAGTTTTTAGTGACTTGGTTGCCGTGTAGCTTGAGGTAATTCAGCAATTAAACTTCCATTGAAAACTGACCTGACTACACTAAGCATAGCATAGCATAGTCCTTCCCCTATTTCCCTTTTTGTAAGGGTTTTTTTGTCCTGGTCAGTGTATCACATGGATCTTCCAAGTCGTTAGGGCCATGCTGATACTTTGTTCAGGGTTCCAAAATAAACATTGGCAACTTCGTGTGTTTTTGGTTCCTTGCTGATTACCACATTCATGTCAAATTCTACATCAAAAACGTTAAAGCTACAGTGTATGTATTGCTTCAAAAGACCATGCGTCAAGGGGTTGGATGAGAAACCAAACTTGCCCGTGGGACTTAACCTGACACCTTATGATGCCTGTTCCTGTTATATTTTTAGCCTGTTATTTTGTAGTTATAAATTTACTTTGTTTATTGGGTTAGTCATTACTCATTGATGATTTTATTACTTGAACATTTGGAGAGTGGTGCTATTAGTTATTTTTTTGTCTAGCATGAGTAAAGTGTTAAGAAAATGGGAAGAGTGGGAATCCAGAGAGAAGGACTAGGGGTGAGGATGTGAGACATGGAACGGAAGGCTGAAAGCCCTATTTAAAGAACTTGCCCCTCTCATCAAACCTGGCTTTTATGAGTGGGTAATTAGAGCCTGGTTTCTCCACCTGCTGTCTGATGAGTTTGAGCAGGAGCATGCTAGGTGATGGTTGGGTGTGAGACCTTGAGCTACCATTTAAGGCAGGACAATTTTTGGGCACAGGAAGGGATTTTAGGGTCAGTTCACTGGATATTTGTGTGCTGTGAACAGTAATTGCTGGTATATGGACGTTTGAAGGGTTTTGGGGAAAATTCAAACAAGGATTAATTAGGGTATTGATGGATGAATTTTGTTGCTATATGCCAAGGAAAGTAAGTCTTGGGTCGAGTGCAAAACTTGAGAAAGTTGAACAATAGCTAAGAAGCAGAAGAAAATAAACATAGGCATTTCACCTAGGGTTTATTCATAAAACTGATTATTCATTTGATTTCTCTTTATGGGTGCATATAAGGAGAAAAACATTAACAGTTATTCAATAGGATACCTATGACTTATCCTCCAAGAATAAGGAATACAGTCCTTATATTATAAGGATTTAGACTTCCTATGATGGTGGGAAATATATCAAATTAAAGTCCAATATCGTCTAAATAACAAGCTAAGCCTGAATTTAACCTAAAAAAATTACCAAAATAGACCTTCATAGAAAAATTCAAAATTTAACAATTATGACTAAGTATGATATTTGAAATATTACAATCATCATTGCAATGTTAAGTAAATTAAGTAAATAATATTAAATTGAGGCAATCTGACCTTTAAACTTAGGCTTTCTTGATGCTAGTGTGTCTTGCATACACTAGCACTCAACTTTTTACAAATACATTACTGTTGTGAGCAGGTGTGCAAATAATAATTATGTAGAAGAAAAGTAGTTACATCATTTAGCATAGTTCAACCCACAACTAATGAATAATAGGTTGTGTTTCAAACTTGCTTCAACCAGGGAACTAAAGAGTATGGCTGTTCATTTTTCAACTGGTTAATTCAGTGGTTGAAACCATATGATATCATAACTACGTTTTTAATTATTTTGCAAGGCACTTAATTTTATGAACCAGAGGTGAAAAATGGACTTATATGCTTATTTACCCTTGTTTCTTCTGCAGCTTGCATTAACCATTGTTTATATTGCTGGGGGTGTTTTTGCTGCTGGTTGGATTGGTAAATTAATTACAAGTAATGTTCCTCATTAGATGTTAAATTTAAGTTTCCTGCAACACTAATTTTTCTTGTTTAATAGAGGTTTCATGTTGGATTCTTACTGGAGAACGGCAGACTGCTGTCATCAGATCAAATTATGTCCAAGTATTACTTAACCAAGATATGAGTTTTTTTGATACTTATGGAAATAACGGAGACATTGTGAGTCAGGTATTGAGTGATGTGCTGCTCATTCAGTCTGCTCTTAGTGAAAAGGTTTGTTGTGTTCTTTGGTGTATATTCACTCCTTTGTAAATTTGTTATTCTTTCCAGATAATATCTCAACACACATTTCATAGTGTGTATTGACTTTTGATGATACAGGTTGGGAATTATGTTCATAATATGGCAACATTCTTCAGTGGTCTTGTTATTGCTTTTATCAATTGTTGGCAGATTGCATTGATAACATTAGCTACAGGTCCATTTATTGTTGCTGCAGGAGGAATATCAAATATATTCCTCCATAGGCTTGCCGAGAATATTCAAGATGCATATGCTGAAGCAGCCAGCATTGCTGAACAGGTTATTAATTATTAAATTTTATTCATCCTTGCATTGAACCAATGAGTGTTTTATACATAGATTCAATTCTATTGTAGATTTTAATTGATTTTAGTTTTACTAAACACCAAAAGAAAGAAAGGATTTCAATCAGTTTGGAAGTCTTTCATATCATGATATCATGTATGTGATTCTGTATCTTTCCTTGTAATATTATTCATCCAGTAAGTGTAGTAAAATTTGGGGAATGCAGAGGGAAGTTCTGGAGAATGTCTTTGATAGAATCAATTTTTTTGTTTTTCTTTACCATGTTATGGAATAAGACTTGCTTGAGATGTTTGTTACTTAGATGGTGTCTATTTTTTTTTTTATAGAAAAAGAATTTTGTTAAAGAAAAGAGAAAAAAAATATTACTGGGGGGAGGATAAGATATTTTTCTAAAAAGAAATTTCTATTGCAGCAAGGTTACACTTACCTTTCTGCATATTAGCAACTTCCTTCCAGCAGACATGATCATAATGCGAAAGGGAAGTCATGAACATGCTTAACACATTTGAAGGCACACAGACACCCTTAAAAAGCCAGCATTATGCTGCAGCTCAATAGTGGAAGGCTGAAATGTAACACCCCGTGTGCACCCAGTGTGTTAACATCATTATCATATCAGAATAGCACAAAATTCTATACTAAACACATAAATGTTGCGGAAGCATACATGAATCACATTTCTTGATACATTTTGTATGGTATAACACATGAATATAATTCAGGTTCATAACAACTAGCCTTTATTGATCCAGATAATCAAAGAAAGTCAGGCAGATAACTAGATATGACAGGAGATAGAAAGCTACCTTATTCTGGTTGGTAAGTGCCACTGGAGCCTCAAAGCTCTCAACTCTAGCCCACACAGCTTCTCAAGCTTAACTCTAATGGGTTTTTCTCTAGAAAATCTAACTCCGCTACCCATACCTGCAACATGAACCCCACATGGGGTGAGATATAATCTCAGTAAGCCAGGGTTCTCAGAGGTTTCCCTCCCCCCTGGTTCACTACCCCGCATAGCATGAATATGTATATGTATCACATAACAGAATAACAGTTACATCAAGCAATATGATCAGTAAACAATCATCACATCTAACAGAAATAAGCTACATGCACACTGCAGCATCAATCACTCATATACAATCCACATACAGTGCCTGGATAGGATCATCCACTGAAGGACACATCTATCCAGGATTTCGCACTGAGCACCTGAATAGGATCATCCACTTAAGGGCACATCTATCCAGGGACTCATGCCTGAGTAGGATCATCTACTGAAAGGCACATCTACTCAGGACTTGTCGCACAATACCTGAATAGGATCATCTACTTAAAGGCACATCTGCTCAGGATTTACATGGACGCCTATGGATTATCCCTGGGGAGATCATCCACTTAAGGGCACATTCCCTCAGGGGTCCATAGTTCCTCATCTTACTGGCCAGTAAGTTCTCACACACAATCAAGCCATACATCATCATCATCATAATCAATACAACATACACTATCTCAGTGTAACAATATAAGCATATACCCTATCTCAGGGCCGAGCTAGTACTCAGTTGCCAGCAATCATTAAACCATTTTATTAATATTCAATACATATTCAGTATCACAACATCATAAGCATTAGAATGCAAGCCATATCAAGCAATCACCCTTATTGGGTGTAGTGAAACACAAGCAGGGAAACAATCCCTAAGAACACTGAACTTACCTGGCAAAGCCTCGCTCTGCTGTTCACTCCCTGATTTGTGGCTCCCGCCACTGACACCCTCGGTGTCCAACCCTAATCCAGGCACATATACTCATGTCACAATCAATGTTATCATGCAATCAGCACTAGCATAATACATAAGTCCTCTAACCTGAGGTTCATAATGGCCCAGCTCACACTAGGCTCTCACAGACCTCTTTAGGTCCAACACAGCTCAACTTAAGGCTTTAGAGTCATCACAGACTCCACACAAGCCACAAACCATCAGCTCAAAGCTCTCATCGGCTTAATCAAAGCATCTGAGTCCACACAGACTCTATACAATTCACATATCCTGAGCTCACAGCTCAATCAAGGCTTAGAGTTACTCCTAGACTCAATATCAATCACAAATAGTGAGCTCAAAGCTCACATCAGCTCATCAGCTAAACTTCTAGTTATAACTTGAACGGTCCATGACATTTAACAGGCACCGTTCCTATAGCCTCTCAGGCATTTCACAGTCACAATCTAAGGCTCTTGCACACCATATAATCGTCAGTTAGTGACTCTACACAGGTCACTCATTCATGAGCAGAGCCAAGAATCAAAGTTCACCAAATCAAATTCTGAAAGCTAATCCTTCATCATTACACAGTTCTAAGCAAGTTTCTCTACAGGACCCTGGGCTAATTCTATCCCCAACTCAAATGGGTTACTATTCATAGAAAACCCCCAAATCAACATTTAGCCGGAGAAACTCAAGATTCTTACCTCAGAATTGGCAAGGAAGACTTCTGAACTACTTCTCCTAGCCCCAATGTTCTTGAATCTTCGTAGTTCCTTGCCTAGCTCAAGTTCCACAATTCCTATGTGAAAGGAATCTCTCAGCTCAAGGTTTCAAGGGGTTTGGATAAAGGATTTTAGCTTTCTAGGTGTTCCTCAAAAGTTTAATGGCTAATGGAAGTGATTTTGGCTAGCAAACAAGGTTCTAGGAAGCTTGGGCACTCAAAAATGGAGGTGGGAGCCCTGAGGAAGAAGAGAAACAGTGTTTCTCTCCAGAAATCGCGTATGGCCTTTATATACTAAGCCTCACCGACATTGCCGCGCTCCTGGCGCCACCCTGGCGCTGATGGCGCCAAAATCCAGTTCATCTGGCGCCACATTGGCGCTCCTGGCGCCAATTTCTAGCATCTGTGGAACTCCTAGCGCCACTTTGGCGCTCTTGGCGCCAAAATCCAGTGTATCTGGCGCCCTTGGCGCCATCCTGGCGCTCCTGGCACCAAAATCCAGCATCTGTGGCGCTCCTGGCGCCACTCTGGCGTTGATGGCGCAAAAAAAACGTGAAAAATGGCTTTCTGCGCCAGATCCCACGCTATCAGCGCCAGATTCCACGTTATCAGCGCCAAGCTACAGTAACTGCTACAATAAAATATTATTTTATTAATTTAATTATTATTTTTTTTTTTTTTACAAAACTTTGGTTATTATATGAAAGCTCTATTTTGCTGATTGCATGTTGAGGGTAGATCATCACGATCTTTTTTCCTTCAAATAGGATTTGAAAACTAAGTCACAATTTGTGAAATGGTATCTGTGAAGTATAATGCTTCTAGATTCTACTAGTACTTTCTGTTTGTAATCATTGATAAGTTGTCACAAATTCTAAGATTATGCACATATAAGAGATATTTATAGCTTTGGTCCATGCTTCTATTAGTGTTCCTGCTTCATTGGATCCATATTTAGTTGATTTTACTATACATGGAACAGTTTTGAGGTTTACTTATGGTTGGAAGGGAATGAATACAATTGCCTTGATTTCTTTATTTATCTGTAAGTTTGGATAAGCTTCACCCTTTATCTATATTTTCGCTTTAATGGTTTGAATTTCGTGAAGTGGAAAGAATGGTAAAGTTCTCATTATTTGATGAATCATTTTTTGTGCCATCGGTTCTGAATGTGTCCAATTTCTTGTGATCCAGGCAGTTTCATATATAAGGACCTTGTATGCATTTACAAATGAAACATTGGCTAAATATTCATATGCAACATCACTGCAAGCTACTCTTAGATATGGTATATTAATAAGTCTTGTTCAAGGGCTTGGCCTTGGTTTTACATATGGGCTTGCAATATGTTCTTGTGCATTACAACTCTGGGTTGGAAGGCTCTTGATCATACATGGAAAAGCTCATGGTGGTGAAATTATAACAGCTCTATTTGCTGTGATTCTAAGTGGCTTGTGAGCATCATTCCCAACTTCTATTTATTTGTTTCTTTATTTGTGTTACATTTTGCTTACAATTTTTGTTAATTTGATTAAGGGGATTGAATCAAGCAGCTACAAATTTCTACTCATTTGATCAAGGGCGAATAGCTGCCTATAGACTGTTTGAGATGATAAGCCGGTCATCCTCATCTTTTAATCATGATGGCAGTGCTCCAGCTTTTGTGCAAGGAAATATAGAGTTTCGGAATGTTTACTTCAGTTATCTTTCTCGCCCCGAAATCCCTATCTTGAGTGGGTTTTATCTCACTGTCCCTGCTAAAAAAACTGTGGCACTTGTTGGCAGAAATGGCTCCGGAAAAAGTAGTATTATTCCCCTCATGGAGCGGTTCTATGATCCAACATTAGGTAATTGTTTTCCCCTTGATGGTGCATATTTATTCTTCTATATTTCTTCTAAAGCACTTTATAGGTCATTTCAGATTTAGATTAATATACCAATCTGTGGTTCAGGGGAAGTTCTTTTAGATGGTGAAAATATAAAGAATATGAAACTGGAATGGCTAAGGAGCCAAATAGGACTGGTCACCCAGGAACCTGCTTTGCTCCGTTTGAGTATAAGAGACAACATTGCTTATGGGAGGGATACCACCATGGATCAAATTGAAGAGGCTGCTAAAATAGCTCATGCACATACCTTTATCAGCTCATTAGATAAAGGTTATGACACACAGGTGAAGCTTGATTGACATGATCATATGAAGCCTATTGTTCTTTTTTTGGTTTGTATGTTCAATTATATCCTTTTTGGTCAGAGTCTCTTTTCACCTCGTAAACTGGGGCTTCTGTCTTTCAGGTTGGCAGGGCTGGTCTAGCTTTGACAGAAGAGCAGAAAATAAAACTTTCTATTGCAAGAGCTGTGCTTTTAAATCCATCCATTCTTCTGCTTGATGAGGTTACTGGTGGGCTTGATTTTGAGGCTGAGAGGTCTGTTCAGGAGGCTCTGGATCTCCTCATGTTGGGACGATCAACAATCATAATTGCTCGAAGGCTTAGTCTTATAAAGAATGCTGATTATATAGCTGTTATGGAAGATGGTCAACTTGTTGAGATGGGTACTCATGATGAGTTACTCACCCTGGATGGCTTATATGCAGAGCTTCTTCGATGTGAAGAGGCCACAAAACTTCCCAAGAGGTCTGATACTGCCTCAAATCATGCTTCTACTTTTTCTATGCAACTTTGTTTATGTTTATGGAGAATATAACATGGCTCTTTTAAAAAAACACAGATATTGTGATGGTTGAAGTGGCAATAGTCTGTTAAGAAAATGATTTTTATATAGTAATAAACTAATATCGTTACGTGATGGTTGAAGTGGCAATGTTTAATGCTTTTATATTTGCAAGATTTCACCATTTGCATGTAGAAAATCACTTTGTTCATCATCCAGGATGCCTGTTCGAAACTACAAGGAGACTGCAACTTTTCAAATTGAGAAAGATTCTTCAGAAAGTAATAGCTTCAAAGAACCTTCATCTCCTAAAATGATAAAGTCACCCTCTCTTCAGAGAGTTTCTGCCATATTTCGACCTTCAGATGGCTTTTTTAACTCACAAGAATCACCAAAAGTCCGGAGCCCACCATCTGAGAAGTTAATGGAAAATGGCCAGTCTTTAGATTCATCAGACAAGGAACCATCAATAAAAAGGCAGGATAGTTTTGAAATGAGACTACCAGAGTTACCCAAGATTGATGTTCAATGTGTGCATCGACAAACATCAAATGGTTCTGACCCAGAATCCCCCGTTTCACCTCTTTTAATGTCTGATCCTAAAAATGAACGCTCCCATTCACAAACTTTTAGCAGACCTGATAGTCATTCTGATGATCTTTCAGTGAAAATGAGTGAAACAAAGGATGCAAGGCATCGAAAACAACCCTCAGTTTGGAGGCTAGCAGAGCTTAGTTTTGCAGAGTGGCTTTATGCTGTGTTAGGAAGCATAGGTGCTGCTATCTTTGGTTCTTTCAATCCCCTTCTTGCTTATGTTATTGGGTTGGTGGTGACAGATTACTATAGAATTGATGAAGCTCAGCACTTACAAGGGGAGATAAACAAATGGTGCTTGATCATTGCCTGCATGGGTATTGTGACAGTTGTTGCCAACTTTTTACAGCATTTCTATTTTGGTATTATGGGGGAGAAAATGACAGAAAGAGTTAGGAGAATGATGTTCTCAGGTGCGTAGATCTAAGCATTATTTTCTTAAAAAAATTGGACTTCTGAACTCTACTTAACCTGTTTTCATAACATCACAGCCATGCTTCGCAATGAAACTGGATGGTTTGATGAAGAGGAAAATAGTGCTGACAATTTATCCATGCGCTTGGCCAATGATGCTACATTTGTGCGAGCGGCATTCAGTAACCGACTTTCCATATTTATTCAGGACAGTGCTGCTGTTATTGTTGCTTTTCTCATTGGTGTTTTGCTGCACTGGCGATTAGCACTTGTGGCCTTAGCAACACTTCCAGTTCTTTGTGTTTCTGCTCTTGCCCAGGTTTGCGCCTGCTCTTCTGATTTTGCAATGTAATTTTCGCAGGTGGATGGGTTGTGCTTGTATTTCTTTTTCATGTCAACACAGTCTGTAAAAAATTTTGCCTGTTCAAAATTCAGTGTTTTTGAAACATATATTTCCAGTTTCACACGTCATTTCATATCAACAACAGCCAAGCCTTTTCCCATCTGGTGGGGATCTTTTCAATTCATGAATGAAAATGAAATGTGGATGCTTTTACTAACTTGCGCTATTTTCTAAACATATGGCCTACCATTTTTTTTTAATTGCATTCATTAGAAGCCAATTAAGGTGAATTGCTAGTTAGTATGACCTATTAGTACAATGTTCTCCTTTGCCTCATGAATGATACCAAATCCATAAGTCTTGAAATGTGTTAGGGTCTGGGTTTGTGAGAGGCTTGCTAATGTTTAAAAAATAAAGGCTGAAAAGGAAAAAAAAGGCACTGTTTCACTCATGTGTATCAGTGTATCTCTTTATCACTCTTTCATATAATTTATGTGCGTGTTTGCATCTATTTCACTGTGAAGTTAAAAGAGTCATGATATTTGGACACCCAAATGATACAAACACCCTATTGACACCTTTTATTTCTCTCTATCTCTCTTTTCACGTCACATCACATCATCAATCATATCAATCACTTGTCTCCTCTGTTTCTATCTCTCTCTAGGTGTCAGCACCTCTTTGGTGTCCAATTATCTTTTTCCAAATTATAAACAATAATGCGTGCATCTTGAATGATGAAAACTAAATGCACATTCAGTTGTGGTTGTTTTAACAAAGTTGATATTTGAAATTACCTGTGGCATTTTGATAAATAACAATTATAATTTGTAATATATCTTTTCATGTTTAAGTTATTAATAGTCTGTAATTAGTGTAATTTGGCAGTGTCTTTGCTAATTTTATTCTTCAACAGATTTAATATTTCTCCTTTGGAAATCAAAGTTTTGTTGCATTTTATTTCCTTGCAGGATCAAGAATACCATGATTGAATTTACCTCTTTATGGGGGGTTTCATTTTCATTGATGGAGATTCTTATTTATGTTAATTTATGTTTAATTTCAATTACTAAAACTAATGGACCTGCTCTTGCTAACTATGTGAATGACTAATAATGCTGGTTAGGCATAAAGATTTTTTATTTTTTTTTATAATTAATTTGCTTTAATGGTTTGCATAATGCATCTATCTTGATCTTGCAGAAATTGTGGCTTGCTGGATTTTCAAAGGGCATACAGGAAATGCACAGAAAGGCATCTTTGGTTCTTGAAGATGCAGTTAGGAATATCTACACTGTTGTTGCATTTTGTGCTGGTAATAAGGTGATGGAACTCTACCAGCTGCAGTTAAATAAAATATTTAAGCAAAGCTTTTTTCATGGAGTGGCCATTGGTTTTGCATTTGGCTTTTCGCAGTTTCTGCTCTTTGCTTGTAATGCCCTTCTACTTTGGTACACTTCAATATGTGTAAATAAGAGTTATGTGGATCTACCTACTGCTCTCAAGGAGTACATTGTTTTCTCATTTGCTACATTTGCCCTTGTGGAGCCTTTTGGGTTGGCTCCTTACATACTTAAGCGACGTAAATCTCTCATGTCAGTGTTTGAAATTATAGATCGTGTGCCTAAGATGGATCCTGATGATAACTCAGCACTGAAGCCACCCAATGTATATGGAAGCATTGAGTTGAAAAATATTGATTTTTGTTATCCTTCTCGACCAGAAGTGTTGGTGTTAAGCAATTTTAGTCTCAAGGTCAATGGAGGACAAACAATTGCTGTAGTGGGAGTTTCGGGATCAGGGAAGAGCACAATAATATCTTTGATTGAGAGATTCTATGATCCAGTTGCCGGCCAAGTTTTGCTAGATGGGAGGGATTTAAAACAATATAATTTGAGATGGTTGAGGAGCCACCTTGGTTTGGTTCAGCAGGAACCAATTATCTTCTCAACAA
>PYAF01005195.1:800999-841099 GCA_007407185.1 Glycine tomentella
ATATAATTTGAGATGGTTGAGGAGCCACCTTGGTTTGGTTCAGCAGGAACCAATTATCTTCTCAACAACCATAAGGGAAAACATCATATATGCCAGGCATAATGCCAGTGAAGCTGAAATGAAGGAGGCTGCAAGAATAGCAAATGCTCATCATTTCATTAGTAGCTTGCCTCATGGCTATGACACTCATGTTGGGATGCGAGGTGTTGACTTAACTCCAGGACAAAAACAGAGAATTGCAATTGCTAGGGTAGTGCTTAAAAATGCTCCAATTTTGTTGTTGGATGAAGCTAGTTCATCAATTGAATCTGAGTCAAGCCGAGTGGTGCAAGAGGCTCTAGACACCCTAATAATGGGAAACAAGACCACAATTTTAATAGCACACAGGGCTGCAATGATGAGGTATGTTGACAACATAGTAGTTCTAAACGGAGGAAGGATAGTGGAGGAGGGGACTCACGATTCATTGGTGGCAAAAAATGGTCTGTATGTCCGATTGATGCAACCTCATTTTGGTAAGGCTTTGCGCCAGCATCGGCTTGTTTAGAATGGGAGTATATAATGTGAGTAGGCGCAACTAATGTTGGTTCATGAGAATCGTTTCATATACTACTTGAGTTGAATGACTGGTGATTGCTGCTCCTGATGGAATTTTCCATTGTCAGGTGGAGGCTTGCATGTAGCAAGAATGGGAGTATTGGATCAGCATTCGACATTGGTAGGAATAAGAAGAGGGTACTGTGGCAGGGGTAGTGTAGGAATTAAAGATAGAAATTTGGAATTTGGTTGGTTTGAGACTCGAGTATTGAAGCTGTGGTTGCATATTCTTTTGGAGGCACGCAGTTTAGACTGACGGTGTTGTCTCCACGGTATATTGATTCGTTTCTCAAAGAGAGGAAGGCGGAGTTACTCTTCTATTGGATTTTTCTTTTCACCTTCCTGTGTCTCAAGCGTGGATGACGACTTGTTCACTACTGTAGTTATTTTCTCTTCATTTGTGAAAATTGTAGAAAATACAGTCTCAAGTGTTGTAAAATCTCTGTATATACATAGCGATAGTCTAGAAGCAATTACTTTAGTGTTTGAATTACCCGAATTCACGAGTTTTTTGTCCTTGGATAATAGATGCAAATTTCCACGTGTATTTTGTCAAGTAGCTTGTGATATTCTTATAGTTTTTTTTAAAACTAATATGCTATTTTTGTTGAACTTTTCTACTTATATAAAGTTATAAACAGACGATTGTGGACTGTGGAGAATTTCTGCAAATGTGAGATTTACATCTTTTAATGACCTGCTTCACATTCAATCTTCGTTTCCACATTTCGTAGGAAGTCCCATGATTCTTTGATCAATGTGTTGATGTTCTTTTTTACAGCAATGTGATGTCTATCATTTTAGATTTGGTTCGTTTCTTCTAATAAATATATAATGTAATTGGTTTCCCTGACAATGATATGATGTTTTTATTTTATTTATCTTATGATCTTTCATCCCATATCTACTTGGGGAGATTTTTCACCCCCGTCCCACAAGGAAAGAGTTCCCAAACTTTAGACCACAGATGGAACAGTCCCCCATCGATAACCGGATAACAGAAAATTGTCATTCTGACGAGCGCCTAATCTTATCTTAAAAGAAATAGTATAAAACTGTGAAAGGGCAAATTTCAACCAAATGCATAAAAAAGTTTGGCTTCTTGGCTTCCATCAAAACCTGTAAAACTAGTCTAAAAGTGGTCCAAGGATATATGGCCCACCCATCATTCTCCAAATTGTCGGGCCGAGAATTCCATAAACCGTAGCAGCGGAACAATGCAAAAATAGAAGAGGAACAAATTTTTGAGTTTGCACCATAAAATAGTGAAATTTTAGACTAGCTATAATTGACGACCTTTGCATGTAACGTACGGAAAGAGAATTTCTATCGGTATGGTAGAAGATGTCATATCATTCACTTGTAAAAATTTATTTTGCTCTGATATACAAATATTTCAGACTTGATCTGTACGTATGCAAATTAAAACATGTCTTGCATTGTCATATGACATTTCAGATGTCAAGAAGCCTGAAGGAGTCTGCTACCACTTTAAGCTGATCTCGAAATCTTTTCCATCGCCTTTCATTGGCTCCAACAATTAATGTGTAGTACCTTCCTGTAAAAAAGCACTCGTTGTTAGGTAGCATTGGACCATGTCCATGAGGGAACATTTTATGAAGGGCAGTGAGACATTGAGATAGAAGATGGTTGGTTAAATACCATTTCCTATAGCAATTGTTGCAAAGGAGGCACTAGAGTAATTTGGTGATGTAAGTATATATTCAAAGGTATAGTAATGTTTTCCATCTATGGTTTTCTGCATTCAGAATTCAAAAATAGCTGTAAGTATATATTCAGAATTAAAAAACATTGAGGAAGCAATAAAGTGAGAAGAAACCTCCTGCATGTCAATTATTGTTGGTATTTGGTTTGGTGCAGCGTATCTATGTTTCACCAAATCGTATACAACCTGCTTGAGATACAAACTGGTTAAGTATAAATTAGACTTATAGAACATTAGGAATTTAGGACACAATTTTGCAGCATCACCTCTTCCATAGGACCCAATTCTCGGATGTCTTTCTTCTCAGTTGGTATGAATCTCACCCTTACATTCTGTAACTGTAGATATCTGTCTTTGAATGCAGAATCATGAGCCCTGAAGTCAAATTCCTAGGGGGAGATACATTCAAACTTGTAGGAAATTTTATGGTTGTAACTATACTTTCTGTGAGATTAATATGATTATTATTTCTTACCTTCCAATCAATGGGATATACGTAAGAATATCCATCTTCATAGTCCACAAAAGCTCGGTATCTGTCTGGTTTTTCTACACGACAAAGAGTAATGGAATTCCAAAATTTCAGAAGATTATGACTAGTCTCTCAGTTTTACATATGAACAAGGATCCATTTAGTGATGCGGAACTTGATAACAAAAAAAATATGATCATATCAGCTGGCATGAATACCTTGAGCGAAGACCAAATTTGTTGGTTGTAAATTTGCAGTTAATGCTCCAATGCCCAAAAGTAGCGGTCTTCTCTGGCAGTTGACTGAAAATCATAAAGGAGATGAGATAAGTTATTTCAAAATCCAGTACTAGGTAGGATAACTTTGTTTATCATCCAATTCTCATTTTTATTTTGCCAAAATCATAACTAGGAAATGATTCAATTTTCTAAATGTCACAGTAAATTCGAAGAGGAATTTCTTATCAAAATTCAATAAAGAATTAAAGATCATTAACTATGACTAGCACAGACATTGAAATATTCATTCTAAAGTGAAACTGATCGGGATGTCCCTGAATCTTGGTTATAATTAATTTTGCTGTATTTCAAATGAATACATTTTCAAGCAGTTTTGCACAAGTAAAATCAGTATAAGTTCTTACTTTCTCCGCTGGGGGCTGTCTCCAATGCACAAAAGACAGTGTTGGAAGAGGAAGTTGCAGTGTTGCGTGGCAAACAATTTGTATGTGGTAAGTGTAGCTGAAATAGTGCAAAGTAGAGTATTTGAGCACGAGCTGTGTGTGTATAAAGAACATTGTTCGAATGAAATTGAAAAAAATGTTCAACACACACACCTTATGGGATAAGCAGGGTGAAATCCAGCTCAAAGAGCACGAAGAAACTGCCATACTTGACAATGGTTTAGAGCTTCACTATTGAGATAGTGTTTACTGGATGATAGAATTTAGGCCTTTGATGTGGCTAGGAGCATGTGGTCACATGACAATGAAACATATTTTTTCTCTTCTTTCTTTTTTCTTTCAATATTTGTCATTGGATAATGCCACAATGAGAGTTGAGGTGGAGCGATAAGTGGGCTGGCCCAGAAATGGCTCTGAACAAGGTTTTCAAAATAATTCTGGCCCGAGTTCTTTAAAAAAAACATATTGGGTTGGATTAGTTTTTCAAAAATATAGATACCAGAAAATTAATTCAGTAATAGTAAATAATAATGGTAGAAAAATTAATGTATCAAATTTTGGATAACTTAATGGCAGCTTGGTGCTTGAAAGTTGAAACTACGTGCCTACGTGGACATGTGCAATAGGAGGGTGTGGTAGTCATATTAAATCAGTTATTGAAGTGGGTTGAATTCAAATATTGACCATAGGTTTAAGTGGTGACTTGTAAGAGCGATAAAAAAAATATACATGGCGACATTGATCCTTCATTTTAAATATGATTATTTTTTTAAGAGTTTGATTATTGAAAACAACTGCAATAAAATGAAAACAAAGAAGAAAATATATCTTATTAGTTTGGATCAGTTCTTACACCTCATTAATTGAACAATATTTTGTTTGTTGCTTGTTATCTAGAATTTGTATCAGTACAATTTACCATTTAAACTTTTTGGCTGACTTCAACGAATAAGTCCATACCTTCCGTCCTAATGCCATTCAAATTGATGAGTAAATTAACAATTTACTCCGTTGTCAATTTGAATAACGCCATGACCGAGGGGATCAATTATACATGCATAATTGCATATAGTTAATTAAACCTTAGTCAAAGTACTATGAAGATGGGTGGCGATCTCAATCCTTTGATTTGATCTACCATGCAGTTAGATCAGCATCAAATCACAGCCACAAATGTGGCAAAATTAGGACTCCATGGCCATGCATGAACATCCCTTCTTTCCGTATTCCTAGATTGCATGCTAGCACAACATGTACACAGTATTACCGGGTAACAATTGGACCGTTTCCTTAGCCGTTAATTTTGTTATTTTAAGAGCTAATAAAGCTCTCACAATTTTATGTTCACTGTTAACCAAGCTAGAAAACCAAGAAAGAAGCACACAGTCTTCTGTTTCTGTAGGTTCTGATTTCTTAGCTAGTAATGGCAGTCTATAGAATTGCAATTGGGTCGCCCAGAGAGGCTAGCAATCCTGCTGCATTCAGAGCAGCATTTGCAGAGTTCTTCTCTATGCTCATTTTTGTCTTTGCAGGACAAGGCTCTGGCATGGCCTATAGTGAGTACCCTGCACATATTTCCATTCACTCATTTTTAAGAATTTGGAGACTTATTTTTGTCCCAATACAAGTTAAAAATGCAGTTAGCACAATTAACAATAGAACTTACCATTTTCAACATGAACCTAACGTGTTTTGTCCTCTCTTTTCAGATCTATTATTGTTATTGTTATGAATATAAGTAATACACGCACTAACAATGCAAATAACTTTTATATTGTTATTATTATGTATAATTAATAATACATGATGTCATTTTTTTACTTTTATATTAATTACTTTAATACTAATAAATGCTAGTCTAATTGATAAGAAACAAATTCATAACTCATAAGAATGTGAATTTGATTCTCAACATTGATATGAGAATCCTGTTAGTGAATAATCTCTAAGTATCTATATAAGTGTTTATTGAACCTTGAAACCTGTCATGATTATTAGATTCGACTCACCTAAACATTTTGTAATAAAAAAAATAACTACCTTAAAAGTCTCCTAACAATGATTTCCCTTGTTAGACTCTATTGTTGTTGTTATAGGATGCTTAGCACTGTGAGAATTATAGGATTCTATGGCCTGTTTGGTGACTAGTTGTTGGGTATTGTGGCAGGCAAACTTACCGGCAATGGACCGGCAACTCCTGACGGTCTCGTAGTTGCATCATTGTCTCATGCATTTGGGCTTTTTGTGGCGGTTGCTGTGGGGGCGAACATTTCTGGTGGTCATGTCAACCTGCAGTCACATTTGGTGCTTTCATAGGAGGAAACATAACCCTTTTGAGAAGTATTTTGTATTGGATTGCACAATTGTTGGGTTCAGTTGTTGCTTGCATTCTTCTCAATTTTGCTACCGGTGGAATGGTAACCACTCATTCTTAAGCTTTAATTTAAACACTCATCATATCATGGTTGAAAGCAATGATCTCCAAGTTCCATCCAATGATCTCCAATTGTTAGTATTTTATTAGTGGGGGATTTGAACTTGCGATCTCTCTCCCTTCCCTTCTTTATTCACTACTAGACAAACCTTACATCTTTTCTAATTTTGTTTGTGTTGTGCAGGAAACATCAGCTTTCTCTTTGTCCTCTGATGTGTCAGTGTGGAATGCACTAGTTTTTGAGATTGTGATGACTTTTGGCTTGGTATACACAGTTTATGCCACAGCAGTGGACCCAAAGAAGAGGAATGTGGGTGTTATTGCCCCAATAGCAATTGGGTCCATAGTGGGTGCCAACATCTTGGTTGGTGGGGCTTTTGATGGAGCATCCATGAACCCAGCTGTGTGTTTTGGGCCAGCTGTGGTTAACTGGTCATGGACTCATCACTGGGTCTATTGGCTTGGCCCATTCATTGGTTCAGCTACTGCTGCCATTCTCTATGATAATATCTTCATTGGTGTTGATGCTCATGAACCCCTTTCCAATAGTGATTTCTAGAATGCCCCCTGTATTTACTGATGTAATCTGGTGCTCTCCATTTTGAGAAGTGAAAAATTGAATGAATGAAACTTTTAGATGTCAAACGAAGGAATGAAACATTTTATTTTTAAAATTTTTAGAATTTCCTTTCTCAGTATGGACATGTTTGTGCAATAGAACTGACAATGTCAACAACCATGAAAGGTAAAGCGAACTATTACTAAAACCTAATTCTTTTTGTACGTTGTCCTTTGGACTTCACTAGAACCTTCACTTGATGGTTGATACATGCTTGCTACTACATCAAACACATCTTAAAAAACAAACAACACTTTCATTTGGGTGTATCGTCTTTCCCAATTCTTGTCATCAAGAACTCGTGATTTGGTAGGAAAATTTCCACTAAATTTTTAAAAAAATTATTTTTGTTGATAATTACTTAAGAATCCTTCGTATCATATATGATATTGAAAGCATATAATTTGATTGGTCCATGATATATCTACAAGCTTGCACCGAAAATTTAGTCATTTTAGGTTAATAGTAAGAGTGCCATGCCGTTGAAAAGTCTACGTTTTAGGCGAATTAGTTATTAAAAATTATTATAAATATAACGATATAGTCAAGCATATAAGTTAGTACTTATTTAAAAGCCACCTGAATTCACTGGAATTGGTCTCTTTGACCATGTATGTCATCATTAAAGTCGTTTCAAGTGGAATTTATAGTTTCCAACACTTACATGCAAGATGTATTAATAAATTTATATTAATGCTCTTTTAACGTCGTAGTACCAGTACTGGAGGTTTAAATTCTTCATAAAAAAAATAAAGAAAGAGGTATGTAGTTTTAAACTTGCGTTTAATTGCCTTATTGATTTAATTAATATACAGTGTCGATATACACAAAAGTTTTACACTGATATTTGTTATTTTAATTGAGTATTCTGGTAAGAAAAATTAAATAGAATATACTCATGTTTTAGATTCTCATCCAATCTACAACTATCATATAATTAAAAATATTAATTAGAATTTTTGAGAATATAAATATTTTTACACTATTATTTAATTATCAATTATTATATATTATAAAATTGTTAACTTCTGTTTGATTATTTTAAAAATTAATTTAAGGTAAATTTAATTAGTTAATAGTATATATTTGCATGGATCACGTAGTGTGAGGATATTCTAACTTTAAGTGTATGTTTCGAGTCCAAATCTTAAATATAAATATGAAATTATGCTAAATATTTAAAAATAATGAATATTGTCATTCATACTAGTTGTATCCGACTTGAATATTAGATAAAAAAATTATAGAATGCATTAAAATTATTTTTAATTTTTAATTTTTATAATAATTATTTTAAAAATTATATTTAACATAATTTTAAATTATTTATAGAGTAAAAATTTCCACTAATAATGTATTAACATTAAACTGTTAAAAATTAGTAAATAAATTTTTATTATAATTTATAGTATACTTGCATTATAAATTACAATAAATATTTCATAAAAAATTACAATAGAAGTTGACTTTTATCGCAGGGGGTGAGTTTTGAAGCTATTTTAATTGGTTGTATCGGCGAAAAGTTAAAGTGATCAGTTTTCTCTAAAGTGAACAAAATAACTAATAATTATCGTCAATAAAAAATTAATATGTACATGCATAACATTATAACAAATAATATATATTAAGGTATTCGTCATTAATTTTCTGATCGATCAATAATATTTAATATACATAATTCACTTTAATTATTTGTGAAGCAAAATTCACTTTAGAAGAAAAAAAACAGCTTAAAATTAGCATTCCCGTGTAACTAAAACCGGTGCAAAAACAAAACTTACTTTCAGTTTAGTTTAAAGTTCACCAAAAAATAAAAAAGTTCATATTAGTTGTGTTATTTTACCTTCCCTCTTGAAAATCATTGACTTTGAAAATAAAATAAGCATATTATCTATATGGTTGTGGAATACCCACATCCACACTACCATAGACGTAGATGGAAGCGCCATTATAATATCTTATTCAAACAAATTCAGTTTCATAAGATACGATATTGAAACAGTAAATAACGTCAAAAGGATAGAATTGATCCTTAGAAATTTAATTCAACGTGGAAAAATAAACACCAAGACAAGACAAACAGATATTCATTGAAGTGGAAGGTGGAATTTTTGAATATATAGATACTCATCTATTCCGAGTCTTCTAATCTCATAAAACCACTTACCCTTTTGTTTCAAGTATCTATTCTCATCCCTATTAGAGACTCCAATGGAGGATCTGTTTAGCAATTTGCCAGATGAAATTCTAAGCTGCATAGTTTCTTTTCTGCCACTAGAAACCAGCCTCATATCTACTAGGTGGAGAGACCTGTGGAACCAAGCCCTTGTTAGACATGGAACCACACAAGACGACGTACCTAGTGTTGTTGCTGCTTTTCTGTCTCGTTTTGAAGAGCTTGATCCATTAAAACATCCCCGCAAACTTCAATTTCACTTTGCTGATCAAGACACTGCACTCTTTGCATCCATTGCAACCAACAGTAAGCTTCTTCTTGATTTCCCTGCTGGGAACAAAGACCTCAAAAAGCAGTATGAACTCAAGTTCATACTCAACAAGCATCGCATCACACACAACACTGTCCCCCCCTCTTTCTTAGTCAAAACTCTTCATTTGAAATCAGTGAGTCATTTGACTAGTGAGTTGGTTTCCTCCATCGTTTCAAATTTGGAGCATCTTGAGAAGTTGGTGATTGTTGAGTGCACTGCGTTGCAATCTTTGTTCATTGAGTCTGAATCAAAGCTTCACGAGTTAACCATATTAGATTGCCCCCAGTTGAAGTCTCTCCATCTTAGAACTTCTAAGCTTAAAATTTTCAAACTTGATGGACCTCTTCCATCGATTTGGCCAGAATCCCATTTCAACCTCAGTCATGCCATGCTGGATTTCAGACTTGGACCAAGCTGTGCTGACTTCAAGGCTCACTATTTCAACCAAACACTGTTGACAATAAAGAATTGTGAAGCTCTCACTTTATGTGAGTGGACTTTTCAGGTATCTTCTTAATTTCTATTATTTCTCATCTACTATTGCTCATTTAATGCAATTATATATCTGGCCAATTTATAACTTGAGCTTAATTTTTATGCGTCAATAGCATGAAATTACAATAACTTATCATACATTGAAAAATTATAATTATAATGTAAATGTGAAGGCATGCACCTCTGTATATTTTTTTGGTAGTGACTTGAATTTAGGATGTCTCGTTTTTAGTTATACACAATTTAACTAATTAACTCCAGAAGGGATTTGTTGCAGGAATTGATATGGCCATCGATTTCTCCAAGTGGGAACTTCATATTCTATAAAATAAGAGAGCTATGGTGGATTCACAACCATAGGGGTGAAAATATCATGGACGCCTTAGTCTCCTTTTTGAAATTATGTCCTGCCTTGGAGCAACTTTTTGTGACGGTAGGTTTCATGCTTGGAACTTAAAAGTAATTGATGCTTTTGTTTTGATATAGTTTCTTTTCTGAACTTTAATTTCTAACTTTTTTTTTTTTTTTTATCACCGAATGGGTGCAGAATGATTCTACAAGTTATTCGGCTCCACGGTCCAATTCATGTTTAACGCAAGCAACTAAATATAGTACAAAAATGGAGCATCTAAAGCGGATAAAGTTTATGGGATTTACAAATCGAGTGGATGAAATCTCAGTGGCAAAGAAATTAATTGAATTAGTTAAGGGAGAGATTCCAAAGATAGAGACCTCGGATGAGAGTTGCTTGAATGTAGTGATCGTGCAGTGATTTTTTTTAAGTAGAAATGAAAATGATATGAACAAGTCATTCCCCATGCTCTTTCAAAAAAGAAAGTCATTTCCCATGCCGGCTGGGGCTGGCATAGCGTTATAACTCAGAAGAGATAAAATATGTCACTTTTGGAGCGTTGTTTTGTTTCTATAAATGTTAAATAATTATTTTCGTTTGTATAGAGTGTTGAGAAATTTATTTTTAAAAGATGAAATTTTCAAATTTTAATTTTCGAAAATGAAAAAATTACGATAAATTTATTTATTCGTTAATTTTTGTCTATTATTGTTAATAAAGAGTCTATTTCATGGACGAATTTCTCAACATCTTACATATTTAGGGATAAAAAATGACTATTTATTTAAAATATATTTAATCTTCATTTCTCCCCGTTTTTAATTGTTAGAAATATAATATTAAAATAAATACTTAAAAATATGAAAACAAATGAAATAATGGTACCCTTAACAATCAAACTGTTTATCGTCCGTTTTTTCATTTTATCTCGAGGTCAGGGGGAATGCCGCGGGACTATGGGAGTCGAACCCATAACAATAAGTATAATATTGATTAATAAGTATGATTTGTTTGTTGTTTTGAAATATTTTTATTGTGACAACATTAGGTAGTGATAAAATCAAGTCGAGTCTCATTTTTTGTAAGGATTAACATAGTGGCTATGCATTTTTGTTTTAATCTCATATTTTGGATAAGGAACTATCATATTATAAATTTTAGAGTAATAGACAAATTATCTTTATTAATCAATATTATGTTTAGTATTATGTTTGCTCTAATTTGTGTTTGTTTTTCTATTTTTTTAATATTTTATTATAATGTTATACTTGTAACTATAAAAAAGGAGGGAAAGATAAAGATAAAATTATATTTTAGATAACTAATCATTTTTATCTATAAATGTGTACAAATTTATTAAGTAAACTCTTTCATTAACAATAATGAATGAAAGTTAATGGATAGAAAAATTTATCACATTTTTTTCCTTTTCAAAAATTAAAATTAAAATTTTTATCTTTCAAAAATAAATTTATCAATATTCTACATATTCAAAGATCAAAATAACTATTTATCTTTCTATAAATCTCTTTTCTGCCATGTAATCTTGTAGGAGACAACATATCTTTAAATATGGTGGTATGATTCCTTTTACGGCAAAGAGTGATTTTGATTGAATTATCTTCATGATATCTCTATCAAAAAAGTTTATGATTTCTCATCACTCATCAACAATTTCATAAAAGCAGTTGGTTCTTTTATGGTAGAAGATAAACCATTTAAATTTACCTGTAATAACATGTTATTTTCTAGAAAAAAAAAAGATAAATTATATTTTAAAGAAGAAAGATTACTGGTTTTCATTTTCTGCCGATGATTTCTTTTGATGTTGCAAATCTCAATGTCGTTCATTCCAAAAATTATTTAAAGTATATAATTACTAAAATGGATTTTAGTAAATTCTGCTTTGCATGAAGGTTTCTTAAATTTCTAGTCTTTGCTCAGAATAATGAATGATTGGAACATGAATCAGTTTTGCTCATAAAATCTTTTGAGTCTTACTGTTGGCGAGGGCCAACCATATGATGTTACCAGTCACATAGAAGAAGATCGATGGTGCAAATAGTGATATCTACATGGTATAGAAATGGAATATAAATCAATTAAACAGCCATGAACAACTACTGAATCCAGTAGATAACCTGTGAGGGCTACACCCACAATTCCAAGAACAGCCCCAACAGTATTAGGTTGGAAATCAAAGAAGGTTACCACCTTTCATTCATTCCAAATACCAATTCAGTATTTCAAAACCTCAAATTTCTAATTTAAAATTAACAAATCTCACAAAAATAAACCAATTCATCCCAGATCTCAGATCTGTAAAAAGAAATGTTGTTGCAGGGAAAGGGAAGGAAAGAAGTAGAAGAGTGGCAGCGGCGCAGGGAGGTTGTTGGCGTGGTGGTGGTGATGGTAGTTGACGCCCGCAAGGAGGAGCGAAGTAGCAACTGTCGTCGTCGCCAGAGTGGATCTGCAACAAAAATCCAAAAAACCCAAAAATGGCGATTGACTCGGCGAGTAATGGCCTCGGAGTAGAGACCGGTGTCGAGGGCTGCGAGTGCAGCGACGCGGCGACGATGAGGTGGCGGAGGAGGAACTGAATGTGGCCGAGGAGTTGGGCCACACTATCGGAGTCCGCGAGAAGGGAAGAGGCTCAACCCGGTGAAGTCCGTGAGCTTGACCGCAAAAAGACGATGGAGACGAACCAGAAGGGATAAGTTGGTGCCCGCGGGGTGAAGGTGCCGGCGTGGTGGTGGGTGGTGCCGACGTGGTGGTGGGTTGTGCAAAATGAGAAAAAAAAATTCCAAAAGGAAACGCAGGAGAGAGAACAGAAAGTAAAAATAAAAATTTTTTATTTTTATTTTTTCTTACGGTAGATGATTTACTATCACAGGTAAAACCGGAACTACATATTAGAATTCGCCGGAAATTTGTAGACAAGATTGACGTTCATTCCCTTTATTTCTAAACCATACACCACGGATGATGCTCTATTTATGACCTATAGTAGGAGGTGAATATCGGTTACCAAAGAAAATTTAACTTGTTAACATTAAATAATTAAAAGTAAGTAGCAGGCATTTTTGAAAGAGGTTGGGAAAGCTAAATGACACATGTAAAGTAGCAGGCATTTTTGAAAGCTAAACAACAACTAATTGTAAACTAACAGTGGCATAAGAGTCCATTTCATATTTCAGTATGTATGTGCAAGAAACAAATTTGACCTTCATTTGCCTTTGGGCTTCATAAGCAGTCCGATAACCTCACCATCAATACCACCAATAAGATTCTGTCTTCTGACATTACATTAGCCACTAAAATCATGCCAGTTATCACAAAACGTTGTCATTCTTCTATCTAGTAACTAAATAAAGGTATTCATTCTGTAAAAAAAATAAAATAAAGGTATTCAAAATCAAATTAAAATCATTTTGAACTGCTAAACTGATTTAAAATAAATTGATGGAACTGAAAATTAAAAAATGCAGTATAATTTTTCTTTTGGTTTGATTCAGTTTTTTATTTTTATTGTAAAAACTGAATCAAATAAAATTGAATGGCATTATGGAACGATATAATTATATATTTTTTATTCAATAGATTTTTAACATTATGTAGTATTACGTTAACTTTTTAATAGTTATAATTTGTGGGAGATATAAGGTGAGAGGTATTTCCAAAAAAACTGGTTGAACTTGCAGCCCAAAATTGGAATGGTTTTGCTAAAGGCCTAAAGACATGTCTCATGGGCTTTTCGAAGCCCAAAAGAAGAAATACTTGTTAGTTATACCCTCCGAATGTACGGCGTCGTTTGTTGCGTCTTCCCCAAAACCCTTTCTTTCGTTTTGTGACTGTGTCTGTCGGAGGTGCAGAGCAGAATGGTTCTATCAAACAAGAAACTGAAGCTTAAGCTGAGAGCTGAATTAGCCCAAAGCAACTCCAACGCCGCCGCCGAACCCCCTTCATCTTCTATTAATGATAATAACTCTCTCAAAACTCTTCTGGACTCTGCCACGCCCACACACAGATTCTCCAAGAGAGAGAAGCGAAGAAAGCTTCGGTCCGACCAACCTCCACAACAACCCAACAAGGAAAATGAAACTGAAACACAGGGTTCGTCCAATATGAAGAGAAAGAGGAAGAAGCTAGAGGACGATGACGTGCCAGCAAATGGAGTTTCCGACACACCAAAGAACAAAAACAAGAACAAGAAGAATAAGAAGAAGAAAAAGAAGAAAAACCCCAGGACGGCGGAAGAAAACGAATCTAATGGTGGAGGGGAAATGCCAGAGGCTACAGAGTTAACCAAGACCAATACAACTACCAGGTAATAATAATAATAATATTACATTGTAAATAGCTACTGTTTAAGTGAGTGCGAGGTTTTTGTTTTAATTGTTTATGTGTTCCGTGATATATATATTTAGTCAAGACAATGGTGATGCTCCTACTGCAAATACAAAGATTTATGTTGGAGGAATTCCCTATTATTCATCTGAGGATGATATTCGAAGTTATTTTGAAAGCTGTGGCACCATAACTGAAGTTGATTGCATGACTTTTCCTGAAACTGGCAAGTTTAGAGGGATTGCCATTATTACTTTCAAGGTCATGACTATTGCACTATTCTTTTCTTCATTTTTCCTTTATTTTTTTATTGCAATAGAGCCTCTCTCTCTTTTTTTATTACTATCAATCTCAGTTGAGCCCTTGAGATTTATCAGCACACTATATTAGCAATGCATAGTAATTCTCCTTACATCACTATCTTAAGTTTGTATTTCACCTTGGTAATAATCATTTTCATAACTTGATGACATTTTTGTGGCATTCTTCCTGCAGACTGAAGCAGCAGCCAAAAGAGCATTGGCTCTTGATGGAGCTGACATGTTAGTTACGCTCGCAATTTTCTTTCTTAGAAACATGATTTACTGTTTTTTGCGCATTTCTCATGAAACATTTAATGTATAACAGGGGAGGACTCTTTCTTAAAATCCAACCATATAAAGCAACTCGAGCCAATAAAACCTCAGATTTTGCTCCAGAAATTTTGGAGGGGTACAATAGAATATATGTTGGAAATTTGTCGTGGGATATAACAGAGGAAGAACTGAGGAAATTCTTCAATAATTGTGAGATAACATCGCTACGATTTGGTATGGACAAGGAGACAGGAGAGTTTCGAGGGTACGCCCATGTGGATTTTGGTGATAGTCAGTCACTGAAAAAAGCACTTGCATTGGACCAAAATGTTTTGTTTGGGAGAGCTGTCAGGATACGTTGTGCGGTTCCTTTGAAGAAAAAAACTGGAACTCATACAAGCTCCACAGTTAATGAAGCTAATGGTGA
Organism: Glycine tomentella; assembly: GCA_007407185.1. Taxonomy (NCBI): domain Eukaryota; kingdom Viridiplantae; phylum Streptophyta; class Magnoliopsida; order Fabales; family Fabaceae; genus Glycine; species Glycine tomentella. The sequence goes on from PYAF01005195.1 coordinate 816,215, forward strand.
TAAATCAAATTCCACAGGAAGTGACAAGATAAATGGAGCTGATGGTGATAAATCAAGTTCCACAGGAAGTGGCAAGATGAGGAGGAGGACATGCTATGAGTGTGGTGAGAAAGGACATGCATTTGCGGCATGCCCAAAGAAACAAACAGTTGCTGCAACTACAACCTAAAGCGTGTAGGAAAACTCAAACAGGTCGCTGTTCTTGTTTTTTGATTGTAGTTATAAAATACAATAGTGCGGCATTCATAACTGATCGGATTTACAGTTTCCTACTTCCCTTGTTATTGTTATCATTTTTTTCCTCTTGAAATGAAAATTCTTTGTCTTTGTTATAAGCTAAGAAAAAGTAGGAGGAGATTAAAAAGTTACTAGTAGTTTGAGATTTTGTTCACAGATAGATAGACAATTTGATGCAAATTAATAGTGAATCCAAACTTTCTTTTTGTTGCACCTTATCCCTGTAGTATTCCTCTGACTCTGATTTGACTCCATTTGTGTGTTGATCCTATCCTTGACTGTCTTTTGCCCATTCTGTTTGGCGTTGATTACACGGGAGCAATTTTTAGCTTTGTATTTGTAAGGAAAATGAGAATTTTATAAATTGATATAAAAACTGAAACTCGAGCATGGAAGTGATAAGCCATTCAGAGAAAGAAAATTGGCCGAGTGGAAATGAAACAGGAGAAAAACAAACTTGGAAAGACTTTATTGATGTTTTTCTATGTAATAATGTAATATGCAGCATTGATAAGAATTCAGTTCATGTCACGATTTTTTCATTAGTGATTCCTAAAACTAAAAACTGTAAACAAATAGTAGTACTAGTACGTAAATATACGGATTGTTTCCCTCTTTTCTGCATGGTCAACTTGCCTATTGCAACTAGGTAAATGTTTGAGGCAACCAGAGAGAGCTCTCTTGAAAATTTAACTGAGATAAAACTGTGTAATTGGAATATTACGTGAAACTCTGGTAGCATTTGTTAGTTTATGTTACTGTACTGCATCATCAACTGCATTCTAATATTTGCTGAATGTTGCAACTTGCAATGTTCAAAAGCAGAAATATCAAAAACTGCACTTTCTACATTTCGTAAGGTAAATGATTTCAAGTCTAATACGAAGTTGAAACGGAAGTCTTGGAAACCAGAAGATGTCACTCATTTGAGCATATGGGAAGAGATCAACTGCGGCCTTCATTCCCTTCTGGTGGTATCTTAAAGTATTTTGTTACCACCATGAGTATCCATTGTTTGGCCCAGAAACACAAATAAGGTGCTCAACAGACCATACAGTGGTGAATGTGATTCTGATGACAGATCGCGCATTCTTAAAAGGAATTACACATTATCATACTCCTCTTGAGTAGAAGAATCTGCTCCTAGCATTTCAGAAATTATAACCTAACTAAAAGGCTTGCCATATTTTGATAAGATAGTTGATTGTATGTAAATCTCATATAAAAGAGACTTGTCATCAGGTACTTCAACGTGATACTTTCTTATGGGTGCCACTGTCACCTGACAGATACGAGTGAGGGATCTTCTTTCAATCTTATGGCAATACAACATATTACCTTAAAAGAAACTTACCAAAGCAATTGCTTCTACAGATCTACTGCTGAAATGGCCAGAACAAGATTCTCTGCATTTAAAAAGCAAACTGCCGGGTCCTACTCTTACACCCACCATCTAATTGTCCAAAATTTTGAGTTTAGTTTGATTTCTAGGATTTCATGCACTCAAAGAGAATCCAAACTCTGGAATGCTAATGCCAAATCACTCTCCATCACAGTTTCTTTATCCAGAAAAATAGAAAAGTAGCAATAAAAATTTAAAGACTTAAAAATTCAAATGAATAATAAAATTTTGACTGAAGTCCTTAGAATCAACTTGTTACCTGCTAACTGAAAATAAAATCTTAGAAAAAAAGAAAAGAAACAGAGAGAGTAAATTAATTAACAACGTAATTCCTATGATTGTTTTCTACTTGCAATTTAATTTCTGAATTTAAATATAGTTTGAATTTATGAATTTTTTACGAATAAAAGGATTATATTATACAAGTTAAAAAATACGGGAACGGACTCTTTCAATGATAAAAAAAAAGAAAAACTCTTTCAATGATCAAATTTAAAGACGAAACTATGTGTGAAAATATTTTTATGAACCAAGCTGCTACTAATCTACTAGAGAAAAATACACAATAATAGCGAGAAAATATAATAAACTATAAATTCGGATCACTAGTACCCATCCGATTAAAACAACAAAGTGTTATTTGTTCATTAATATCTTACTGTTGATTTAGAAATGGTGAAGTGCCGAAGAAATAACACAGTCCTCTCCTCTTCTCTGCAGTGATATTGGAACGTAGTGGTTCCAATTCCAAACAGTGGAGTGGCCTGCTAGCCTGTTCTGTGCATTGAAGGGCTCAATGCAATTTCTTCATTTGTTTCCAATTTATTTCGCTGTCACACGTAACCAGCACCTGCTTTCTCATTCAATTTCTGCCACTGTACTCTTTTCACTCACACGCCACTTCTCCCCCAAACGACAAACTCACAATCCACACAGGTACGATACTTGAACCCACATCCGAAATTAATACTAGTCCTAGTTTGTCATGGGCTAAACAACGAAAACAAAATGAGAAATTGCCTTCAAACTTGGTTAAAGGGTTTTGTTACGTATGATAAACCCCTCGTTACGGCATATTCTCCACCAACAACGAAGGTTGCTTAAGAACCATTCCGATTATAAGCTTTCGTTTACCTGTATGTCAATGTGGCAAGAGAAAAAGCACGGCATTGATAGTGTCTCTTCAAATGTTAGCTAAACGATGCGGACATATTCAAAATATTTTATTGTTTTTCTTCTTCTTGTAGCCGGTGTGACACTAGTTGTTGTTTCTAATTTATATATACACACACACACACACACACATATATATATAGAGAGAGAGAGAGAGAGTAGTATCTATAATTGAACAAGTTCGACAATTTCAACTTGCTTTTCTTGGTACGAGAATTCCTCGAAATCATGGATCAAGAGTAAAAGCCGTTTGATTAGTTAGTACAAGTTGTTTGAGGTTTCAAGATTTTCTTCACACTTAGCCACTCTTGTTGTTTTAATTTTTCTATCTGAAGGAATAGTAAGATAGGCCTTCTTTTTTCTTTTCACGAAATTCCTCAATTCTCACTGTCTCACTAATCAGTGTCCTAATTAAAAAACTAAAAGGAAAAATATTTTATTAAAAATAATATTGAAATGTATTTAAAAATCATAAGATAACGCATTTTTGTTCATTCTAATGAAACATTCTTTTTCTTTTACTTCCTTATATTACACACTTAGAAGACTTAAACATTTGTCTTCTCGTTATAAAACCCTCACACACTAGTTTCCGCACATTCTGCTTGGTTGCCGGGAAACTTGTCCATTTTTTTCCCTGAAAGCAGTGCGATGGTTTCACGGGACTACTTTTGACTTTAAATGAAGAAAATGAAAATTTTGTCCTGAGCTCACTTTGGTCCGTGAGCGGGGGGTACTATGAATGATATTGATAATTGATAAACATCATTTGACCCTTAACTTGCAACTAATAGTAGCACCTGCTTCGTGAGTTAATACTATAAGCTCAACAACAGGATTGACATATTGCCGTGAAATATATGCAATTGCATGCCATTCCACTTGTTGGTATTCGTACACATAAGCTCATTATTTGCCAAAAGCAAACAAGGGTCACTTTCCCTCTTGGTGGCCCCTATCGTTATAAATGCCAAGAATCTCCCTCAGTTCAGTACCTGAATTACAAATAACAATTCTACACAATACCTTCTCATTCTGCACTCAAAAACTTTGCCTTCATTACCTTCAACTTTGCTGCTTTCTATTTGTATTTTATCAAGGAAAATGTTAGAAAGAGAAGCAAGTCTTGAGAGCTCCAAAATCTTGATTGAACCAAAGCATCAAGCAACTGAGGTTAAAGTTCCAGTAATATACTACCTTTCCCGAAATGGCCAGCTTGAGCATCCACATCTCATGGAGGTTCCGATCTCTTCTCTACAGAGAGTGCTATGTCTCAAAGGTAAATGCTACAATACAGTAATGGGAAATAGAATTGCTAGTTACTAAATTTGATTTATGCTCAGATATAATTTTACTATTTTCTTTCTATGTTTACCATGTCGTTCTCAGATGTGATAGATAGATTGAGTTTTCTCCGGGGACAAGGAATGGCCAACATGTATTCTTGGTCTACAAAAAGGTATATTCTATTATGGGCTCTTCAGAATCTTGGAACACAGACTCCATTTAGACCCAATTGTCTTCACGTGTGTTGAATGAGCTTTTGCAAAATTGACTTTGAGATGAAATCATTTATGTTTGGATGGTTTTATTTTAATTTCTAAAAATACATTACTAGTAGAACATAGTATTTTTTAAAGTTACTCCAGCTCAAGATCAATTTTGAATGTAAATTAATTTTTTATTGTGGAATTAGATACATAAACATTTACCTAAAATTACTGATGTTTCAACGTAATTTTGGATGCTATAAACGCACATCCAAACACACATTTATTTAGTTCACAAGCTCAAACTTGTTGCAACTAACAATGTTTATCAAAGAATGCTAATGAGATATTTAATTCTAGGAGTTACAAAAACGGTTTTGTGTGGCAAGATTTGTCCGAGAATGATTTCATTTACCCAAGTAGTGGCCATGAGTATGTCCTCAAAGGAACACAAATGATAGAACCTTCATTGAGTTTTCGATCCTGCGAAACAATATCAACATCAAGTTCCAAAAGTTCCACTGAAGCAAACAATTCTAGCACGGGTGCAGACTCCCCTGCCACCATAAAGGGGAGAAGCCAATTATTGAACTCGAGTGATTACAAATTTTACTCGGCAAAGACATGCGGGGAGTTTGCAGGGAAAGCTACCAATGCGTCGACTCAGACCGAGGAGAAGCATAGGGAAAGGATAAAAAGGGAGGAGCAAGTTGAAGAGTGTGAAGGAAATGGTGATGCAAGGGAGTTGGGTGAGAATGAAGGGTCATTGCCATTTTCTAGATCAAGTTTTGGAACGTTTGAAGGGTCTTTGGAGTGTTTTGGATCAGCAGATATCAGAAGCCAGAGGGTGGAGAATGAACGTCCAAGTGGGAGGATCAAGGCTTCAGAAGTTTTGATGCAGTTCATCAGGTGTGGATGATCTTCGTGAGTGCCAGAGAGGAACTATGAATCACTCAAATTGGTGTCATTATGCAGTTTTTAAGTTGAGTTAGAAATGGAACACAATAAATTGAGTGATTTGTTGCTTGAACATCTATCTTTTGTGTTGTGTCCTTTTAATCAAATTAACATGAAATTGCTCCTTGTATCTCTGTTGGTACCCAATAATCCAATATTAGTGCATCATCATTTGTCTGCAGCAAAACTAACTTCCTTGTTGTATTTGGTTAAACCCGATACCCCAATGGAAATACTTACACAAGTTTAATAATCCAAACAAGTTATTTCACAATTGAGTGGAATTTGATTGCTTCAATTGAATTATTTTGTACTTCAAATTCTTTCCAAATATAAGTGCTTTAGTCATCTGATTTTGGGCTTTATTTTCAGAGTTCTGTCCGAGACATCTTTCATTGAACATTTTTCTTTTTATTTTGTTGTAAACACCTAACCTTGGACAAACACCTAATCTTTCATTGTTCTAAATATCAGGCACATGCCCCATGTGGTTCAAATATTGGAATTAGATACTACAAGAATCACTTAACTGTGTTCTATAAAAACTGCAATATGCAACCGCTCCAATGATATCTTGTATTGAAGACTTCTCATTTCGGCATTTCGCAAAGCTATCAAAAACTTATTGCTAACATGTCAAATGGTACACTATATATAGATACGTCATGTATAATTTAAGATTTAATTCATTTGAAATCATCGAATCTGCAAAGTGAAAAAGATATGTGACCAATTGAACTTAATGGTAAATATATATTTTTATTTTTACACTTTATACATCTATTTATCCTATATTCTATAATTTAATATGGTATGTGACCAATTCCCAAAACAGATTACTAGATATTATTTAAAATTTCGGTTCTTAATAATTGCCCGTCTAGCTCAGTTGGTAGAGCGCAAGGCTCTTAACCTTGTGGTCGTGTGTTCGAGCCCCACGGTGGGCGAGTGTTTTTTTTTTTTTTTTCATAAACGTCTGAAAATCTTGCTATCAAGTGTCGGAATTTACCCAACAATTACACACTTCAATTTTAAAAGCTAATCGCATTTTACGTACGTTCATAGCCACATATTTTCATCAATCATCATACATTTTTTTTTTATTGGCATCTTATGTTATTAATCAATTAACGTCTGTATTTTTTTTCTTCATAAAATGGCTAAAAAATTTGCTACCGATAATTGCATCTTTTTCATTCACTGAGACATTCTTTATTTCTTTTCATCAAACATTTTTTATTGGCATCTTATGTGATCAAACAACAGCCCTGTTTGGTGAAACCCTGAAACATTATTGGAGCTTTCAGTCGAATTCTTGTTCTATCAAAATTAAGCACTTGAGAGCTGCAACTGCAAACAAGAAGCACAAATTAAATAGTATTTCATTATGCTGATTTTGTAACATTTTCTATGTTCTGAAACCCTGAAACATTATTGGACTTTCGGAGTATATTTTTTTTTTGTAAATGTAGAATTAAGAAATGTACTCAACAAGTCCTCTTTTTAAAATTGCTAATACTCATTGCTTCGCTAAATTATTCAATTTTGGCTCATTAGCAACCAAAACTAGCGACTTTTTTTTGTACTCGCTACAAAATTCTTGATCAATAATTTTTTTCTTAGCAAACAATAACTTTTTTTTTACTAAATAGTATTTATCACGTTTCATTATGAATCAAATGCTCAATACAAAATATTGCATGATCAATAAAGTAGAGATTAGAGATCAATAGTCATCCTTGATAATTCATGAGCAACTTCATTAGTTTGTCTCTTAACAAATCTTATTCTATAAGATGGATGAGTAACTAAAAGTTTTCTACACTTAGTAAAAATATTTTCCAATTTTGTCAGGTCCTCATATGTAGTATTTATTTTGTCAACTACCATTTTATAGTTTAATTCAAATACTACATAATTAAAATTCATTGTAGCTACAAAACAAAGAGTTGTTTATACACTCATGTTTCACCTTCTTAAATGTCCATGCATGGTTGTCTCTACAATGTCTTTACTGAAACAAAACTCTCTTGATCATCATGAACACACAAACTAGTCTCAGTGATATGACAAATTATATGGAAACTTGAATCCATGTTGCATTTGAGTCATCTATGTTATGATTTTCGTAAGTCTTCAATGACGTAGTTTTGAGTATCAATTCTTCGCAACTGATCTTTTTGTTGTCTTTACATACTTCCAACTCCTCCCTTTTTCTAACCACAAACTCACTTGGAACATCCATGTTTTCTCGAACCTTGTCATTCCTCTTCTTTCATAAACTTCATAGCAAGACCTAAAACAAGACGAAGAAGAATTCCTTACATGAGATCTGGAACAAGACCTATGCAATGACTTAGGTTGAGTTTCGACCAACCATCTTCATTTGTTGTGCACATAAAAAGTACGTGAATAGTTGTTTCAACTTTACATAGTGAATAAAAAATGAGACACTACACTGTTCTAGAATTCAAAGTTGCTCTATTGGAATGCAATCTCTATATATTTTCTACATCAAATTTCTTACTCGTGGTAAAACATTTACTTTCCATATCAACATCAAGATATTACTAAGTGTTCATTATTCACTAATTCATCCATTATCACTTTTATAGTACTTTTTACTGAATAAGCTCCATTTGATGCATATAACAAACTGTATATAAAAAAAATTAACAAAAAAGTTGAGTAAATTTGCTTAAACTTATTTGTTGAAATAAGTACTTATTTTAATAAAAATAAACGGTGTGTTTGTCTAACCTGCTTATATTTAAATAAAAAAATATATTTCTATTTATTTTAAGAAATAAATCCTATATATTTCTTTAAAAAAATACTTATATGAAAACCAATTATTTTTTAAAATTTAGACAAAATCATCCTATATCTTTTTGAAAAGCGTGTTGTGAGGGGTAATTGAAAGAAAAAAAAAACGAACACTTCTTGTAGTCAATAACGTGAATATCTCGTTCGGGACTGAAAAATTAATTTTAAGAAAATAATTCAAAAATTCTATTGAGATGTTAGCAAGAAAATATATTATTATTTTTATAATAAATTAATTCACTTAATACCTAATATTTATATCTTAAAATTACAACTGTGTTAAAAATAGAAGAAGAAAAATTTCAACAAAAAAATGGAAAATTTTTGTGACTTATAAAGTCTTGCCTAATTAAATTCAGATTAGTGTAAAATTTAGACTATAAAAATCCTTATACACATCTCATCTACGTTACTGCTAATAAATTTTAACCTAGACCTTTACAAATAGCCAATATATTATTCGATTGTAAGTAGGTGCCATTCCTACTTGTGTTTTTAAAAATGGGTTATTTGCACTAATCTTGACACGAACTAGACCTATTTAGGTAGAACAAAGATTTTCTTAAATGCCTAAACAAAGAAAAACATAACCCTTTTAGCTTATTTGGCGTAAATTCCATTCCATTCTAATAAAAAGGTAAACTCCGCTCCATCCTTAGATACATTAATTTTACTTGATGGAAGATTACAACATTAGTATATTTATTATATGGTGGGGTAATTTAAAAAAAAAAGAATAAAAAATAAAGATATAGTTAGGATAAAAATAGAAGAGATAAAACATTTTTTTTAAAATTATTTCTTAAGTGGGCACGGGAAACAAATTTTAATAATTTATTTAGTGTCATAAGAGCACTGATTAATTGAGAAATTTATATAAAATTATTCATCATTGTTAAGAAGTTTGTCTAATTAAAATGTAATATTCTTAAAAAATAACAATATAATTTTAAAAATAAATAAAGATTATAATTTAAGCATTTATACTAAGAGAAGATATAATCTATTGATAAAACAACATTTCGAGTTTTTTCCCCTAGTGTGTGGTTTAAAAATGAATTTCTACACATATTTAAGCTCAAGAGACAATGATGATAATGTGAAAACAGAGATGGTCCAACAACGACGGGTAGTAAATGAAAATGATAATTTGGAATGAATATTATTGTCGAGACAGGAACATAGATGAGACGAGTGGAGCGAAATGCAATGTAACAAAAATATGAGAAAATGACGAGAGAAAGAAATAAAAGAGATGCAGTAAAAAAAGAAGATGAAATAAGACATGGTAAAAAGGAATGAATATCAATAACAAGTTAGAGCATTAAGTGTCCAAAAATGTTTATTCTCAAATACTATTATTTCTAATTTTTATTAATGGTTAAATTAACTAATTCATGAAAATTAAAAAAGAATTAATTAAGTTAAGAACATTAAATTTATCCTAAATTAATATATTTTTAAAAATACTTCCATAAACAAAAGTAACAAATATATATATTAATGAATTATGTTTTTCTCACTCACTGTCACCTCATTATAAGAGATTTTAATTAAAGACATTTAAAAAAAAAGTTAGTACGATTAAATCTTATAATGAAAATTAAACTATACTTTTAATTCAGGCGTCATAATAAAAATGGAAGGAATATATTTTATTGCAAAGTCACTTGAAAAAAAAAAAAAAATAATTGAAAGACCATAAGTTGAGAAGTGTCGAATTCAATGCAATTGTTCATGTCCATTACGAGAGAAACTAGCGGTCTCATTGAACTTGGCCTGGCTATTTTGATTTATTTTCTAATATTCTTTTATTAGTTTTCCTTAGATTACATTCTTTGATTCCCTTCACTTGACCAATATATATTACACCACGCGTTAGTTACTCACGTATTCTGCTTCTTTCTTTCTCTCACCCTTGGTTGTTTATGCTTTACAACTTGTCCGTCCATTCATTCATTATAATAAATACTCGGGAATTGGCACACACACACACACACACTTTTGTTTCTTGTTCTCGGTGGTGATTAATGGGTTTTGTTCCCCTTTTGTGATTGTGTTTTGTGAATATTACTGAATGGGTTCCATCAGAGGGATCAAGAAGAGGAAGAAGGCTGACAACAAAGATGGCCAAGATGCCTCTGCAACCTCATTCGATTGGTGGCACCACTTCTCCCTCAGAATCTCTGGTACACTACAATTAATAAATATCCTTTCTTTTGATTCTGATAATTGTGTGTTGCTTGCTTGTTTTTGTATATCCTTAGTTTTTAATGTAGGGCAAAGAAGTTACGTGCTTTCTGGTAATGGGTTGTAGGATTCCAGATTTGTTTCTTCAAGCTTAGTAATTTACTCACTTTGCTTGACTTTCATACTCATTTTGCTCTTATTGGGCATACGTCTTGCCCAGTTACTTGATAAATAAAATAACCTCATACCTTTGGCCCATTTGTGTTGTATTTGGAATTTGTTTCTTACTTAGGAATTGTCGTACACTTTGGTTACAATTTTCTTCAATTACTCTTGTTTTGGTTCGCTATCGCTGTTAGGCTAGTTGTTCTTCTGTACCTTAATTAGAACATTGGTGGTATCCTGATTATAGGTATAAATACCTGCATTATTTTTGTGATCCTCACTTGTTACAGTAATTCACTGTACGTAACAAATTGGGTATCTTATGCTTTGTTTTCACGTGAATTGTGCTGCTTCTTTCTCTTGTTATGCATTCATGTCAGTCAATACTCATTTTGACTTTCCATCTCCATTGTTTCAACCCATCTCAAATGATCTTTCTTCCTTTACTCCAGCTTTTTTGTCTCTTCCCAATGCCTGCTTTGAGGAGCAAATAATTTGCACTCTCCTCTTTATACTGACTAATTACCAAATACATGAGCAGTGAGATTACTCAAACTTACGGTTAACACACATTCTAACTAATTAAACTACTTGTGAAATACATTTTTTTTTCCATGTGGCTTATTGAATTGATTGATCATAGAAAGGTATACAGATTCTGTGAAAGTTCTCTGGTTAAATGTGAGAATGTGCTTAAATGGGATTAAATGTTAGATTGGTATGGTCGATAGATACAATAAAAAAATGAATTGTTATGAGTTGAAAGCCTTCTAAATTGATTGACAGCTGAAGAGGTTTTGAAAGAAAAATAAAATCAGAAATGCATAGGTATGAACCCTTCTTCAGTTTTTAAAGTTGAAACCCTTCAGTCAATTCATTACTATACTGATTTTCTTAATTAAAACTATCACATATAGCCATCAGGTTGTTCATATTTTGAGACATTTATGCCCTGTGACTTCAGTAGATTGCTGCTTTGTATAAGAAGAGACGGATTTTTCTAATACAGCTTTCAGAGAAACTGACCTCTAGATTACAAAGAATTTTGCGCATAATCTGCTATTGCTTCTTCTGGCATGTGAACTACCTTCCTTTCATTTTATTTAAGACGGTTCATGATGTGCTAAACTTATTCATAATATATTATTGTGAAACTCAATTGCCCATTTACATGATATGCTCATGTTTGATTTTGCTAATTTTTGGACCTTTAGCTCGATCTAAAAATATAGAGAAATTTGAGTCTGTTTTCAAGATCTCAAGGAAGACATTCAACTATATATGTTCTCTTGTGGAAGAAGACATGGTAGCCAGAGCCTCAAATTTTGTTGATTTAAATGGCAATCGCTTGTCTTTGAATGATCAAGTAGCTGTAGCTCTCAGAAGGCTTAGCTCTGGTGAGTCATTGTCAACCATTGGTGACTCATTTCGGATGAACCAGTCAACTGTTTCCCAGGTAACATGGAAATTTGTGGAAACAATGGAAGAAAGAGGGCTCCACCATCTTAGTTGGCCTTCAACTGAAATGGAAATGGAAGAGATAAAGTCCAAGTTTGAGAACATAAGGGGCATTTCTAATTGTTGTGGTGCTGTTGACAGCACACACATAATGATGACTTTGCCCTCTGTAGACGCTTTGAATAGTGTGTGGATTGATCGTGAGAAGAATTGCAGCATGGTGTTGCAAGCCGTTGTGGATCCGGATTTGAGATTCCGTGACATAGTTACTGGATGGCCAGGAAGTATGAGTGATGAGCAAGTGCTTCGAAGCTCTTCTCTTTTCAAACTTGCTGAAGAAGGGAAGAGGTTGAATGGGGGTAAGAAAACACTTCCAGATGGAACAGTGTTAAGGGAATATACTATAGGGGATACAGGCTTTCCCCTTTTGCCATGGCTTCTTACACCTTATGAAGGTAAAGGACTGTCAGATGTTCAAGTTGAGTTTAATAAAAGGATTGTTGAAACCCAAATGGTGGCCAAGAAAGCATTGGCTAGGCTGAAGGATATGTGGAAGATAATCCAAGGTGTTATGTGGAAGCCTGATAAGCACAAGTTACCAAGAATTATTCTTGTTTGCTGCATACTGCATAATATAGTTATGGATATGGAGGATGAAGTACTTAATGATATGCCCTCTTGCCACCAGCATGATTCGAGATATCAAGACCAAACTAGTGAATTTGCTGACAATACTGCCAACATTATGAGAGAGAAGCTATCTCTCTACTTATCAGGCAAAATGCCAACTTGAAATATCATTTCTTCTGATTGTTACAATTGAATTGGAGTTATACAAAAATACATTTTTACTCTACCATCTTCATGTTATTGGTTGACAACTGACTTGAACACAAATAAATTTTAGTTGCCTTTGCTTCAATGTCTGCTCAAGGAGGAGGATACTTATTCTACTTCTGGTTGCATAAGCTATTTGCTTGGTGGTTAGTTGAGTTAATTATGTCTTTGATTACTCCTTATTTCATTTTTTCGGTCATAGACGCTAATTTGTTAATTTGGGGAGGGCAAATTAGTCTTCCTACCTCTTCTTTGCTGGGGATTTAGATGCGTTGACTAGAACTTTAATGACATAACATAAATGATGAAAATTTTCTTCTTGCAATTGCAATTTGTGGAGTAAATGAAAAAACTTAATAATTATTTATTCTTATTAAACTTGATAGAAAATACCTCAATTTGGACAATGCACTATGAATATACCATCAAATGTTTAGTACCACTGCTTCAGAAGAACTTATCAACAACTTATTTGAAATTATTTGATTTTGTTCCTCTTTTAATTAAATAATAATTACTTTATCATGTGAGGCATTGTTTAGTGCCGCGGTGCATCCACTCTTCCAAGCCTATTTTCTATTGTCATATATGTGTGTATATATAATGCCATTTTTTTTTAATTATTTAGTTACTTTTTAATTTTTAATTTGTAAATAAGACAACATTTATAAGTATTTATGTATGTAAACATTTCAAAATTGTATAAGTAATTTTTAACTTGTGTATCCAAATGCAAACAACTTATCAAATAAGATTTAAATTAAGTTTTTTATCAGCCCTTGTACGTGGGGTCCAACTTAATTTGTTAAGAAGAATACGTAAATGTTATAAATCTTTTAGTATATCTTTAATTTCTATGAATAAAAAAAAAATCTTTGTATATATCAATCGAAATAGACTAAACAGGATATTTAGAGAATGAGTGGGATGCTCTCTTGGTCTCACATCTCTATGGAGAAGAAAACCAAGTTGCAGATGCACTTGCTAAGCATGAATTATCCATTCATGGAGAATGATGTGCTTTTTTTTTTTTTTTTAAATGTTTTTCTGTCCTTTCTGCACTACCTTGTTATGATAGATTTGTCTGGTATTTTATTTCCTCATGGTTATTAATAAAGTTGTCCTTGGAGTGTTTTAGCCCCTAGGATATTCAAAAAAAAGAAGAGGATATTTAGAGTTTTGTATTTATAGAGAATCATATCTGGATATATTGCAATCTTAACGTTCATACTTTGCATTTTAATTAAATAAAATATTATCTCCTTAGTTTATCTTTTTTGGACAAACTAATTTGGCTTATTTTACTCATACTTTTTAAAAAACTTACAAATTTTACCTTCTGTTATTGTTGAGCTGGTGTAACATGCTAAAATTATAATATTTCTTACCTCCAACATTTTATTTTATTTTTACAAAATTTTCACTTTTTGACAAATTTTATTTTTAATTTTTTTCTTGACGAATTTTATTCCTAAGTCTTATGTTATGCCAACATGTCACACCAGCTCAAGGAAGAATGATAAAATTTATAAGTTTTTTGAAAAGTTAGGGATAAAATACTTGGAGGTATATAATAATTTTTTTGATAAACATTTTCATATTCTTTTATAAGAGCAGCAGTAAGCATTTGGGGCTTGGGGAGGAGCGGAAGTGTATGATTAGGCTGTCGAGAGGGCCCTGTACTGTGTCTTTTAAACAAAAACAATTTATAAAAGGTGGCTTTGTACTGATTGAAATTGAATCAGAGACGAATTTACAAGTAAATGAAAATGGAATTGAGAATTGTGGTGAAGGACAAGAAATTCTGGATGGCATCTTTCCTTATCGCCTGGGCCGCTGCTCTCCAGGTAGGTTAGGTTAGGTTAATCTCCTTTCCTCAATTCAATCTTTGTTCTTCATCTGTTGCATTTTCATTTGCAGGGTCACATGATGTGGTTACAGCGCCACCAGGATTCCTTCAAACATAAATTCGCAAACCTCGATGACGACCATCCTCAAAAGTCTAACTGACTACTCAGTAGTAGTATAATCAATAGCCCCAACATGAATCTAAAATTTAATATAACTAACCTCCTTTTTTCCTGGATCATAATTCATAACCCATGGGGATTAAAAAGTTAAAAAACTGTAGCATTTAACTTGTTTGTTGTTCCTATTCTTTACATCCAAAGATGAACACAAAAGCCGAACTATTTGAAGTGGGCCACCAATAATGGTAATTTTGGATGTTTAACTTTAACCCACAGATGGGAAAATGAAGCAATCCATAAGCTGCATTACAAATTTCCTATCTGGAGAGCTTCTGTATGTGTTCTGTTGTAGTTGTATAATTATAATAGATTATTAGATAGCCTGAATGGGTTTCCTATTGTGTTTAGTTCTGCAGAGAGTAATGGTCTAGAGCGCGTTTGGTAGGGGGGAAGTTTTATCGGAAATCATGCATTCTAGGAATCAAGTTTGTTGGGAATGAATACAACTTTTTTGGTTGGTCATTGAAAATCTTTAGACAAGTTTTCTAGGAATAAAAAAGTTACACATATTTTTACCAATTATTTTAATTATTTACCACATTATATAATTTAATAAAGAATAACATGATGTTTTACTTTAGTAAAAGAAAAATTATAATGAGAAAAGTAACATTCTCACCTCCCCCATGGGAAAGTTTTAGCGGGAAATTGATTAAAAACATTTCCGGAAAACATCCTTTCTCATGAATTTATTTTTCTAAATGCATACTAAACATGGAAAATTAAGTTTCCCAATCTATGATTCTCGGGAAACCAAAAACTTCTCTCCTATCAAACACCACCATAGTGCATGTTACGTGCTGTTATAGAGTTTTTTTTTGCTGGAAAAAAATATGTATTATAAATATGATAATAAGTTCAATACAAGTGGTACTATAGTATATACATCCTAGCATCAAAAGTTGCAGAACTGTGGTGACCTAATGCATGAAGACCAACATGAATTAGGAAACCAAAGATTTGGCTGTAGACTAGGCCCTCAACCAAAGATCTGTTGTACATGCTAATCCCTCCCCTGTATACGAAACCCGTCCCTAATATTTCTAGCAAAAAAATAAGGAAACTTTTTTGACCATTGAAATAACACATCCTCCATCAAAAACTAACGCATCCTCAAATCCTTTCTCCAAATTTTTGAGTCAGGTCCAACAAAAAAATAACACATCCTCCATCAATTTTTGACCATTGAAACTTTCGTTGTGGAAGACAATCTTGTTCCTATGGTGCCAAATACACCAAGGAATTGTATTAGTGTTTTAGTGTTACATAGTAACGTGTATTAGTGTTCTGCATTTTCAGATATATCTATTATTACATGCTATTCAAGGAATTGTTTATTTAGGATTTCAATTTATATGATAGTATGAGAAAAATGTTTTCATACTATTGCAGGCACTTTCTAGACGTGCAACTCTGTTAGAGATGATCAGAGATTATGCCCAAGCAGCCAGTGATCTTAGGAGGTTTCTCTCTCTTCTCAGTAAGGGGGTGGAGGAAAATGCCAATCAGCTCGGAATATCTGATAAATCAATTAATTATACAAATGATTTGAAACAAAATGGTGTTCGTCTTTTGGAAGTGGAAGAGGAAGCCAGAAAGGAGATCCCCTTGATATGTACCTCATTTTGTAAGCTCTCTACTAATAATCAACATTTCTTTATCTTATCATAGATAATAGATTAATAAACCCCTTTTTTCTAGTAGTCTAAATCACCTTCCTTAAAGGCACCATCACTTCTACTTTTGCATGTTTTTCTAGTCAAAGCTATGAGATATATCGTTCCATTTACTGGGATGAAATGAATAAATTTTGGACATATAGGGAAGATTAAATCTCCCCTCTTGGTATGGAAGAACTTTAGAGATCCAATTGTCAATATCCACGATCAGAAAATAAATAAATTTCATTTTATGATTTTCAACTGAATCAGGATAGATAGATAACAATGATGTTTCCTGAATCCTGACAAAATATAGGTGTATATAGAAGAATGGATTTGTCGAATTTCATGTAGAATTATTTGTACCTAATATATAACTTTTGTTACAATTGTCATCATGCTGTGTGCAAGTTGTGTTTCAAGTATGACAGAAAACATAATGCCAACTAAACTTATGTTCCTAATGTAGGGAAATATTATCATTCATTTAAGGCTATCAGCTAACTGACATTATGATGGCAGGGGAGTTGAACCATCTGTTTCGACTTTTGATATCTGAAATCAAGAAGGCCTATCGGAAAGCTACACTTAGACACCACTAGACAAGGTTGTTTAATTGGGCACTTTGTTTGATGCTCATACTAGTCAGTAATCACTCAGTTAACATTTTATCTTATTCTGTAGGCTGGGCAATCTTTGACCAAACGTGACAATGGAGATGATCAGATATGGAAGGTTATTGCTGAAGAAGTACACAAAGATGCTGATAGGCTTTTCAAAATAATTGGGGAGGCATATGCCGTGCTGTCAGACCCTGCCAAGGTATTTTGTATATTTCAACTAATAAATGTTGCTGAGAGGCTTGTTCTATATAGTTTAACTAAAAGTTTTTTTTTTTTTTTGAATTGTGTCAAATTAATCCATGTAGTCAATCCCACCTGGAATAAGGATCTGTTTGACACTTGACATGTTATATGAGAAGTTCCTTTGTCTTAAAATAAGGCAAGTAACAGGTACCAATGACATGTACCTAGCATCTAGGAATTAGATAAGTTCCTTTCCCTAGGTGGAAATTTTGATGGGTTTCCTTTCTTGGTCACTACTACCAAA
This sequence comes from Glycine tomentella, assembly GCA_007407185.1. NCBI lineage: Eukaryota > Viridiplantae > Streptophyta > Magnoliopsida > Fabales > Fabaceae > Glycine > Glycine tomentella. Next base: position 833,751 of record PYAF01005195.1, read on the forward strand.
TTGTTTCAATTTTTTTTTTTTAAATTTCAAGCCTAAGATCAAATTGTTTACACTGACATGATGCTGGATGAAAATAGAAAAACATAGTTTGATTGGATATCTTTTCTTAACGTGACTGGTTTGATGTATTAAAGATGTAAAATTGTCAAATAATAAATGTGTATCAATGACAGTGATACTAATAGATGAGAAAATCTTACCTAGAAAAATAAAAATTAAGAGAGAAAGACTGATTTGCTTCTCCATTTACAATGGATAAATGAGAAAATCTCACAAGCCTAGAAAAATAAAATAAAATAAGAAACTGCTTTGCTTCAACATTTACCAAAGAATCGTTGGGTAAAGCAGCATGGGTTTTAAGTGCTGGTAAGTTTACTTTACTACTTCTTGCATTGTTAGTAAGTATGTATTTTTTCATACCTACACCCCCTTGCCTCTTGGGCCTTGCTTGTTTTGAATAAATTAATTACTTTAGTCATAAGTCTTTGATGACTTATGTGGAAAAGGTGATGGGTCAAATAAAGACACTACACGCAATAAAAGAAAGGGAAAGAAAGTTTGATGACCTATGTAGAAAAGGTGATGGGTCAAATAAAGACACTACACGCAGTAAAAGAAAGGGAAAGAAAATTTGAAGACATCTGTAACTTCATCTATTACATTATGACGGAATAGAGTTAAGAGGTCATCAAACTTTCTTTCCCTTTCTTTTACTGCGTGTAGTGTCTTTATTTGACCCACCACCTTTTCCACATAAGTCATCAAACTTTTTTTTTCCTTTCTTTTACTTTCTTTTAATGGGTGTAGTGTCTTTATCTGACCCACCACATTTTCTTGGTGCAGTGTCTTTCTTTATTTCTCTGACTCTGACCCATTTTTCTTTTTTTTCATGTAGGAAATGAACCGTCGTTGAAAATTTTTCCTTTATTTGTGCCTTAAGGAACATCATCTAGAGAAAGAAAACGAAGCAGAAGTGGAAAGAGATATCAGAAAAGCTTCCTTGCCGACATCCCAATGCAGTGAAGGCTCGTTATGAGACATTGCATCACCATTTTGACCTGGAGAAAATCACGGTTTAGGACTCTTTTAGGGGGATATTCATTGCTGACCTACAACATTATTGATACACAATGGCAGCTTGTAATCTTTTTTTTTTCTTTTCATTTTTAGAGTTTTTTTGTTACACAGAATCAAGTAGTAGTGAAAGTAATGATGTTCTTACATGCAAGGAAGCACCACACTCCGAAACAGGGGCCGTATCGAGTCAGACACTCCCCGACACTCCAACACGCTCCAACATGTTCCGACACCGACACATGGTCAACAACTCCGACGCATTTACCGGTTTCGACACGCGAATTTGACCGTGTCGAACACAGTAAAAGGCGCAAAGGGAGGCGGCGTCGACCTTGAAGAGGAAGGCCGTAAGGGTGCGCTCGCACGCCTCGTACAACCACATGCTCTCGTGTCACGTGAGACGTGGAACCTCCCGTCGCACTTGGAGTAGAGATAAGTGGTATGGGAGCGACAGAAGACAAAGGCTGGACGATGATGTTGTGTTCCATCATAAAAGAAAAAAAAGAGAAGAGGAAGAAGAAGGAATAGTGAGAGATGGTGTGGGCAAAGTCTTAAAGTGGAATAGTTTTTCTCTCTCCGTGATAGAGTGAGAGTGATTGAGAGAGAGGGTGTGGGTAAAGAGGGCTGGTTTAATTTTTGTTCTTCAGGTGAAGGAGTAGAGCAAGATGTGTATAAAAAATTAGAAAGTAATTGAGAGAGAGGAGGTGGGTAAAGAGGGTGAGATTTAGTTTATTAGTTTAATTTGGATGAAAGAGCAATGAAGCATGCAAATTTGGATGAAGGAGCAATGAAGCACGGTTAGTTTATTAGTTTAATTTGGATGAAGGAGGAATGGAGCATGCAAATTTGGATGAAGGAGCAATGAAGCACGAAATGCATGCACAGTTTAATTGTTTATTAGTTTAATTTGGATGAAGGAGCAATTGAGCACGGAATTCATGCACAGGTTACACGTGATCATTTATGATGGATTACATTGATAAATATTATTAGTTTATTTTAATTTTTTTAAATTATTAAATATTAAAAATGAAATATATGTTATATAAATTAAAAAATATTATTTAATATTAAAACGTATCTCAACGTATCGAAATTCATAATTTAATTTTTTGAAATTGATGTGTTTAAAGAATCGTGTCATGTCACGTGTCGTTACTACATCCCTTCTCTTCCCTTCCCCTTGTATTCTATTTCTAATTAATTTCTTTTATGTTCATCTTTTGTTGTGATGCTTATGAATTATGATAATATGTCCATGTTGTCGCTGTTTTATTATTTGCTTTTTCTCCTCTCTGTCATGAGGCTCTGATCAGCACTTCTTTTTTCACCCTAATTTCTATAATTCTAACTGCTAGATAGCACAATTTTGTACCGAAATTATCTCCCTCGTTTAAATTTTAAAATCAATGAAATTCTATAACTTGGGTCACTGCCACTACTTCCATTGGCCACTCTCGAAGATAAAAATGAATCCCCAATTATTACTTCACATGTCCTCTTTATTAATTGCAATTTCATTTCATTTAGTGAAGCATGATAGTCATATATATGTTGATCAGTTCAAACCAGTTTTTTGTCCATCCCTATTAATAGATTAGTTATCCATCCGGTCGAGCGTGTCATGAAAACCCTCCTCTTCCATGTGACCAATTTGTTCCCCAATATTACTTAACCATCATCCTCATTCCTCTCTTAGGACATTAGTCTAGTGACTAGCATATCATCTCTTTTTCATAGCTGACTTCCCGTGGAGAATGTGTCAACATGTATCCTGAGGAACAAGGAAGGGAATGTGGATTAGTTTCCAGGAATTAAGATCCACACTTACCAAATTTTACATTACTTCTTTCTTCTTCCTTCCTCCCCCCCTCTTTTTTTTTTTTTTTTTTTTTTTTTTTTTTTTGCAAATAAGCTCTGCTATTGGAACCACAAAGTCCTGGGTTCTATCTTCTAGGACTTACCAGTCTAAAAAGTTCTTGTGTAGGTTTATCTAATTATATACTGTTACAAACATTGAAGTGAATAGGAAAGTCTAAGGCTATGTTTGGATTGATGACATGAAATGGAATAAATTCTTTATTATGTTGTTATGATACAATGAGATTAAGTAAAAATAAACAATGAAATAGGATGAAACAGGTGTTACTAATATTATTGTACTTAATCCTCTTTTTACTGATCTAAAAGTTGCATGCACGTATTTTACTCTAAATCAAACAAGAGGCATGAAAGTCTATATTACAATGCATATCATTAGCGGTGTAAGTTTGGCCACGAGCTCCATTCTCCTTAATTTCACCCTACCCGGTCCTTATGAAAATTTAACATAATTTACAACAATAACATAACTAATGACAATCGAAAAAATCAGTCGACATCTCATATAATTGAAGACTATGTGAACAAAAAGATTAATTTCCATGTAATTTATTTAAGTACATAATGACATCTCAAAAGTTAGGAAAATAAGTATCAATTGCTAAAACAATCAACTTAATACTTATTTATTATGTTTGTATTTTTTAAAGGTTGTTCTAATAAGTGTCTTAACAACATTGGTTTATTTATTGATAAATAAAATGTTTTTGTTGGAAATTTTGATGGGGTTGCCTTGAAAATCATGGTAAGAGTGTGTAATAATACTTAAAAAAAATCTATTTTTGATTCATGGATCAACATTTTAGAAATGATATTTAATTTTACCTTGACATTGTGTAGTGTGGGAGAAACCTATTCAAAATACAACAAACTCAAACAAGACGGAGTCTTCAAACAAGCCCACAACTAAAACTTTCCTCGTCTTTCAAAATTTAATTTTACGTGTCGCAAAAATACTGTTGGTTGACTGTCTACTTCAAACCAAACAAGCTGTCTCATTTTTGTGCTTTTCCTAAGGAGTTTGACCTTTGTCAAATTAAATTTATATCCCCACTTTGTATATGTATAATCTAGGAGATTTAAATTTTAAAAACTGGCTTAGAAGTGCAATATGTTATGCAAGGTATTTATAGTTTTTATTCAATATGAGGCCGCGAGATATGTAGTTGTACTATATTCTTTTAACAAAGTCTAAATATATTTGTTAAATAAAATGATGAAAGGCATATTAGATAATTTGGACATTTTATACCAAATATTTTGATATTAACTCAACTATTATGCACACTAAGTTTTAGATAAATTGGACATTTGTAATTGTGTGATTTTATTGTCTAATATTTACTTATATTTATAGAAGTATATTATATGTTGAATTTAAAGAAGTTTCAAATAATTTTTTTATAAAAATATTTATAAAGTTTTTTTATTAACTAAAAAATTGGTTTGATTGTTTGATCAATAAATTTTTTAAAGTAATTTATAACGTTTTTTTAAATGTTACTGTAAAAAATTTAAAACAGTAACTTCTAATTTTTTTATTTTTTCTATTTTATTCTTAAAATATTTATTTAATTTTTCGATTATCCATTTTTAAATATGTAATTTATGTTATTTTATATTTTCAATTATTTCAATAATTAATTTTATTAAATATTTATAATTTAATTTAGTCTAAACTGTCAGGAGAAAAAGCTAATTAAACTGTCAGGAACAAAATTAACTTAAAATTTTTTAATTATCCATTATTAACTAATTTTTCAACTTCAGCTCAAGTTAGGAATAACTCGTAAAATTTAAAAAGTACTGTAGTAGTACTATCTTGTACGGTTCTACCAGTCACAAATAAAGCTAGCTGAATGGTTCCAACTTCCAACTTCCAAGTTACTCTCATCAAATGGGTATACATTTTACTCATGGATTGCGCAAGTTTTGTATTTTATTTTTAGGCAACGGATTACGTAAGTCTATACAAATCAGAAAAGAAATAATTAAACGTATTAAAGGGTGATAAGCAAACCAAAGCATAATAAAATATATAAGTAGGGGGAAGCAATTTAAAGATGAATATAATTAGAAAGTATTAATTGTGTAATTTTTTTATACTATTATCAAATCATAAATTGATATATAATATAATTATTAACTTTTATAATAATTAGGATTTTAAATGCATTAATACTGTATTTTTATATCATCATTAATCATAAATCGATATATGACAAAAAAAAAAATTGGCCAATTGGCCTAGTTAGATATTTAGAATATACAAGAACCGAGGTAGGTATAACAAAGCTAGTCTTGAATAGACAAATTTAGGGCTTTTTTACATATATGGGTTAATTTAAAAAAAATAGAAATAGATAAATTTTAAAAATATTACAGATATGAATAAGTTATATTTTAAAGCACGATTTTAGAAAGAATTATTTTAAAAAAAATATTAAAATCGTATTTTGAAATATGACTTTAAATATTTTATATTTTTTTATAGAAGTAGTATTATAAAAAATGATTTTAGTTTTATTTTATTTTATTTTAAAAAATTAATGAACTCATAGATATAATTATGATTTTAGTTTTTTTTTTTAAAAAATATTGAAGTCGTTTGTTAACTAATGACTTTAATTTTTTTAAAAAATTTGAAATATGAGATAAGAGGGAACACTTAGTTGGGCTGATGAGTGGCACATATTACCAAGAACTTCCTTCAGAAGTGGTAGCTACTGTTGGAGGTAAAAGTGTCATCAAAGAATCCAGAATTTTCTCTCAAAAGAGGAACTCTTGTTCCATACTCTCCTTTGCCGGTAACTGCAAATTAAAAAATTAAAAATAAAAGGTAGCAAAGGACATCAATATTTTTTTTTTAAAAAAAAGAATAAGACTAAAGTTGTACTTATATTTATGGTTTTATTAATTTTTAAAATAAAATAAAACTAAACTTGGTTTTTATAATATAATTTTTATAAAAAATATAAAATACTAGAAGTTGTGTTTTAAAATACGATTTTACATAGTATTTATTTTTTTAAAATAATTCTTTCTAAAATCGTATTTAAAAACATAATTTCTTTATATGAAGAGCACAACTTATTCATATTCATAATATTTTTAAAATTTATTAATTTCTATAATTTATTTTTAAAATTAACCCATATCTGCAAAAAAAAATAACAATGTCCTTGACAATTGACATGGTACGGAAAATGGGTAAGCCTCGACTAGGTATGGGAAAAGCATACTGAAACATGGATATACAAGTGGCATTATTATTCTTAAAGCTGGTCATATCCAAATCCAATTTGGAGACTCTTACTAAACAAAAAACTGCTCATGTGTAAAGAGATTAACTTGTAAATTTTTAGTTTTGACCAAGAAACGTCCAAAATGCAACATTTAAAAATAAGACCAAACTACTCATAACCCAACTGTATCAACCAAAGTACAGGCTAGCAAAGTTGCACCATTTGTACGCATTTGTCATGTCCTAATATATCAACAACTTCATTTATTATTATTATTATTATTATTATTATGAAACCTCTCTTAGTTACAGTTACAGGACAAAAATTGTCGTGTCGCTCCAAAGTCTCTAATGTGACCTGGCTAAGCAAAATGAAGGAAATTGCTACTGAGAAGCTTCGACAGGAACTAAAATTAAGGTGGCCACACTAACGATCGATATTGTAACGATAAAGGGTCGATGATGACTGTAATTAAGCTAAAGTCTATTGTAAATTTGTAATTAGTATGCTGTACGTAAGCACATATATAATAGTTGATTCATTGTCTTGTTATATATCCAAGGAACAATTTCCAGACTGAGACTTTGCAATCCCATAATCCCATCATTGCGTATAAAATGTCATGTTTCCATGTTTAAGATTAAAAAAGAAATAATAAATTTTCTAGATATATAACTTCGTATAGCTAGCTACCTTACGTAACTTGTAGCGTTATCAAAATTAATTAATTAGTATATCACTTAATTATGTCATGTACAATAAAATCAATTTAAAATATAAAATATGTCAAATTATAATTTTTATGGGTGTGGTATGGGAGTGTTTTATTTACAATACTTCTTACATTTAATAATATGATATGAGATTAATTTCTAGCTCCTGTCAATATAAATAATTATATCGTTAACTAATTAAAACCTATTGTTGGGATGATTTTAAAATAATTATAATAAAAATCAATAAATTTATTATATATATGCTAGTTATATCTTTGCGATCATGTAAAAATTATATACATTGTTAATATATACATATAAAAATCTAAAAAATTAAGATGAAAATATAATTTATCTATAAATAGATATAAATTATTTAAGTAATTAGAGTGCAAAAGTATTAATAATTATAATAACACAGTTAATAGAT
>PYAF01005195.1:841199-860939 GCA_007407185.1 Glycine tomentella
TAATAAAAATCAATAAATTTATTATATATATGCTAGTTATATCTTTGCGATCATGTAAAAATTATATACATTGTTAATATATACATATAAAAATCTAAAAAATTAAGATGAAAATATAATTTATCTATAAATAGATATAAATTATTTAAGTAATTAGAGTGCAAAAGTATTAATAATTATAATAACACAGTTAATAGATGATTTTATAAGTATTTTACACTCAATATTAAGTATGTTGACTTATATAAATTAAGAACCAGGTACTTTATAAGTTTGTTGATGGATAAATCATGCCCTATTTAGAAGACTTATTGAAAATACACATTTAAATAAGTTATTAAGAAAGTCAAATTAGAGAGTAATAGAATTATTCAAAGCCTTACAAAAAAGTGTTTTCTTTTTGTCGAGCAAGGTTTGAACCACACTCTCCAAGGACAAACATGCCTAAACTATCAGTGTTAAACTAACTAATAATAAAAATTGCATAAATATTTTTATAAAAAAAAATTGCGTAAATATTAATGCTAAATAACTTTTTTTTTTTCTGAAAACTAAAACAAAAGTTTGGCCCGCCTTATAAAATCAATGTGTTTGTTGTCTATTGAACTAATTCCTTTCTAATATGAGATTTTTGGCGGTCGCATATTCTCTTTGAACTTAATTCTAACCTGCAATCCATTTGCTCAAATTTAACTTACTCTAGCTAGTAGCTATCGACATTAGAATCGCTAAAATTGTTGAACACATAGTTTGAAACAAGAGTGCGAATAGTAAACTTTATTATAATGAAACGACTTTCTAGATGGCACGCAGGTTCTCTCTCTCTCTTTCACTCTCTCTCTCTCTCTCTATATATATATATACACACACACACACGTAGGATAAGATTTTATTGGACCCGACTGCACGGCACTGGTATTTGGAAAATAATTCCCTTCTAAATTGTATGACGTCCAAGGAAAATGGAAAATCAATTCTATAATATTCCAACATATTGTTATTTATATTTTATAAAAAGAAATTAAACTCGTGATTGTGATACCAGGTTCTGCTCTGTATGAAGTGACAGAATCATTAAGTTAAAAAGTGAATTAGTTACTAGAAGCTGATTACAATATCGAATAAGAAGTTTAATATCATATAGCTAGTAAGACAAGTAGAACTAAGATACATACTACCACATAAAAAAATTATTCAAATCAGTTGTTTATTTTCATCACACATGGAGAAGTTGTGTACATATTTGTATGTAATTCAGTGCTCTTCACTATATATTAATTCATAGCATTACGCTATATAAATGTTTTACATATATATAAAAAAAAAAAGAAGCATTTATTTAGATTAACTAGAAGCAGATCGCTTTCTATCCCTGTTAGGAAACCCGTTTTGTGTTTCTTTTCCTTGAGAACGTGTACCATGCATGTCTGAACCTTTGACTTAAAGAAAATGAGAAATCAAAGTTTAATTAAATTGGTATTTAACTAAAATATTAAATGTTGGCTGGACAAATTTCTTTCCACTATGATCCACGTTCTGAAACGAAATTAACGGATTGAATTTATTCTAACACAAATCCCAATCTCCTTTCAAACAAAAAAAAAATCACAAATCCCAATCTCATTTAATGGCAGAAAAATATTTTAGCTACAAATTAAAGAAACTGTGACTTGTACAAATATGCTTATAATCATTAAAAAAATGCTTGTTTAAAAGAAATGTTAAAGTAAAGATTCAAATTAAAGAAGTTTGAAAATTTTCAAATATTTCAGGGTTGTTTGGATTGAGAATAACAAGGAATATAACTTCTTCTTTTCTTTTTTTTGGTTTGAGAATAACAAGAATTAACTGTTGTATATTTCTAGTTGTTTTAAAATCTTTATCTTTTTCGTGATAAATATCTATACTTCAGGTTTTCATACACTCTCCCACATCATTTTCTTCTCATCAGTTCCTGGTTTATATGTCTTACTGCTAGTTCTGCTATCTCTATTATGATTGAGATAATAGGAAAGAACCTATTATATCCTTAGAGACTTGTGCAGAACATGGATGAGTCTCCAAGGACAATACAAATTCACACATCTGGAATTAAATTTTGTTTATGTTTTTTCTTAGTTCGTGAAATTTAAGCTCAAGCGTTCGTAATTGAAAGGAGGATCATGAAGACAACAATCTCAAGGATACGGGGACATGCATATTCTTGATTTAATTAGTTAAAATCTGAATATATAACTAGTTTTTTTTTTTTTTTTAAGTCAAAAGAATGTATTAATAATTTGAGAACCAAACTTACCACTGTAAAAGTTTAGTAAAGATAGTCTTGATACAAATTAATATCCATAATACAGATTATGCCCTAAATTAACACTACAGTCAATTAGGTTAATGGCAAGCAATTTGAAGTGTACACATTTCCAGTCAAACTATTTTAACCGATCGATTTGATTTACAAATTAAGCGGGCACTTTTTCTTGGTTTAAGTAATTAACACGGATTTCTTATATAAATATATTCAAGAACTGAACAAATTAATTTACATACAGTAAAGTAAAATACAAAAGGAAAAAAAAGTAGTAAGATCTACCTAATTACTATATTGTACTCTACAAACTATGTGCCAAGAATTAATTCAATTAAAGCAGTGAACCAAAGGAATTGCTTGTCGTCCAATCTTCAAAAACTCCAAGTCATTCTCTAGAGGCGTCAAATTCAAATCAGGAAACAAAATCCTCTTGGTGTTGTTAGCCTTGTGGTTCATGTTTGGTGGTAAAGTATTATCAACAGTGCTATCACTACTACTGCCAGAACTCATCAAAGAATTAATAGTAGTGTGCATGTTTCTATTTGATGCTGCTGCTGCAGCTCTATGACGCCTCATGTGTCCTCCCAAAGCTTGTCCTATTGCAAACTCCAATCCACAAATGGAACACTCGTGTGTTTTAGGCTTTGGTGGTGAACCATGAATTAGCACTTGGCTATCACTCAATCCCATCAACCTTGGCTTCTTATGACTCGCACGGTGGCCACCCAATGCCTGAAACGACGTGAACCGCCGATTACATGTCTTGCACTCAAACACACGGTTGTTGGAAGTGTTCAAGTTGGTGGTGGTTTGAGAAAGCAGCATCAAGTAGTTTGCCATGGTTATGCTATCAACTTCTCTTTCTCTCTTCATCACTATATGCTATCAATAGTACTTTATGTAATATTGGTGTTTTGGTTTGAAAGGGGTGATCGAAAATGGATATGATCAAGGGTTTAAAAAGAATAAAAAGGTGTGGAATTAGTGGATTAACTGGTGTATGAGACTATTGAGTATGCATGATGTGTGATAGATATTTATAAGGTTGGTTTTGTTTGTTAGCTTGAGAGTTTGACACTTCTAATTAATATAGTTGACTTTTCTGAATGTAGTATGTATGTGTAATGTGTGAACATGTACTGTAACACACTAAACTCCGACTTTGAATTGATTTTATATATATATAAAGTTTTAGATGTGTTAGATTTCGAAAATTTATCAGGATAATATATGTTTTAAGGATAAAAAAATACTCACAGAAGCTCATAAATTATCTACTAATTAACAAAAAATTTATATTAACAGTAAAAATTGGATTTATATTTTTTAAAAATGAGTTCATTTTTTTTACTGTGACTGCAACAAACTTTTTTTGATGATTTGAATTTAATTACTCTTAAACGTAAGCAAGTACGAATAATGGAGCAATTAAAAAGCAATCCATTGGATATATGCGTTGAACTAGGGCTTTTCCTTTGACCAGTAGGCTTGGTGTGAAGGTAAGCGTGACTGGGTTAGCTGATTGATGATCAATGCTCATATTAATTCAAGCTTATAAAAAATTTATAATGAAAATTTTCGGTTAAAATGAAATTTTTCTTCCATTATTTTCTTAAATTCGTGATTTTAATTTCTTTATTTTTAATTGAGAAATTTCATTCCTCACTTTTAAAAAATTTACATGTTTAAGTTTTTTATTTTATTTTATCTTCCATTTTTTAAAAATTAGCAATTTTAATTTATTTGACCAATTTCAAATGTTGATATATTTACTATGTAAATGTTAACTAACATGAGATTATTTATTATCCAAATGAAAAATATTTTTAAAAAAAATTATAAAATTTCTAACAAACTTAATTTATTAAAAAAAATTAAAAGCACATAGTCAAATCTAAAATTGGTAAAATGGATTAAAATTATAAATTTTTTAAAAGTGAAAAGCAAAATATTTCAAAGGAGACTAAAATTGCAAATTTTTTAAAAATAAAAACAAAATATTTTAATTAAAAAAATAAAAAAACTAGAATCACAAATTTAAAAAAATAAGAGACAAAAATCATATTTTAGGGAAAATGTTTTCGGAATTTCGAAACAATATTAAGTGGCATAAAATAAAAAGGCTTCTAGATGGCAGCCACATAAGATAAAATTTTAAGTTTTCATCTGTTGGACTGCGCTGTTTACTTTGAAAACTACTTCTCTTCTAGACTTTGTCTGACCAAGCAAGATGGAATATTAGTCTAACGTGCAGCATATATCTTGCTCAAAAACGTTCACGCATTATGGATAGGCTAATAAGTTAAAATAATGATGTTTCCATTAAATTGTTTGCCTTTAAAAAGATATTTAAATATAGCTGATCATGAATGCCTATTATAGGGTCTGTTGTTTGTCTAAGTGACACAATCACTTTTAAATAAGACGTGAATATGATCATGGTCAATGTCATATAATTAACTGGGCCAAGTCAGCGAATAACTCCATTATTTTTTGTTCAAACATTATCAAACATATTTTACCCAAAAATAAATAACTAAAAATACTTTCAATTAAAGTATTATTTTGTTATTAATAATTAAAAAATAAACAACATTAAAGTAAATGTTATACCAACTAGATATGTAATTAGTATTTTAGTCCTGCATTATATAAAATAAATGCTTATTTTCTATAACAAGTTTTATAATAAAAAAATTATTTCAACAACTATAAGTGAAAACCGATTAGTCAGCCCGAGAAAATAAACAACTGAGTGTAAAATCCAACTATGAGCGTAATCAGAAAGCAGGAAGCAACCTCTTTTCTAGACGTGAATTCTCATCTCCCTTGGCCCCGATGTGGGATTGCCAAGGTGCATTATAAAGTTAACGCCGTTTACCCATGCGGGATTTCTACAATTTTTACCGTCCGATGTGGGATTTGATTGTGCCAAGCAAAGAGATATTTTCCTTATGGTGTACTACCACTTGATGTGGGATTTTTTCAGGATAGGGGATTTTCCCGATTCTATTATACTATGTTCGTTTAAGGCTAACTGTGTTTCGGGGTGCAGCTGGTTTGGTTTTAAGCTGACCACATGTAAGCTTACAATTTGTATTGCTTATCAACCTATATCTTAGACTAATAAAATTAATATTTACCAAATATAAAAAATATGTTTCCTTAAAATTTCTTATTTTCATATCTCACACATCCATTACACTAACAGAATCTTTATACTTATTCCTACACCAACTGATTACAAAGTTTGTATAAAATTGTAGGGCATGTCAGGCCCATGTTATAGTGCAAGACAAGGGCGACACTTGAGAAACCCAGTAGCAAGCTACTGTTATGGGCTATCCATTTCAAAACTTAAGGTGATTGTTATCTTTACTTACCTATGTGGGACCTAGCCATGAGTCGTGTTTCAACATTGAGCATCAAAATTTACTCATTCTACCGTCCCACCTCAAATTCATGTATCAAGAGAGTTCCCTTCGTATACAATATTCCACCATCTGATGATGCACTGAATGGTTGAAGAGCTAGCTTCTGTAATTGAAGAATGAAGCACAAAAGAGATTACATGCACACACGTTTAACAATCCATCTGGATTCAAGCTAAACCCCTTATAACCGATTAATTAATTCCCTAAATATTCAATTATGGTGAGATTACTGGCTGGGAGATGAGCACTCTTTTCATCCTCTTTTGAATCTAGGACAGTGTGCCTCAACTTTTAGCCTTGGGCTAAGGTAGGCAGCCCTAGTAGTAGTGAATTACAACGCTCACTGCATGGTCTAAAAAATGCAACTAACAGGGAAATAGTATGTTAGTAGTCTGTAGAACCAAGGAACCTGATCGCTACTGAATTAATAAAATGCCAAAGCTGGAAGAACATGGACCAAAACGCGAGTAAATGTTGCAGAAATATACTTCATTATTGTTAGTTCACGTTCTGATCATGGAACTTGGTTAGGTTGGTGCACATGACATCATAGGACAATTTTGAACTTGGTTAGGTTGGTGTACATGACATCATAGCACAATTTTTGCTAAGATGGGCAAAGTCATGATAGGCCTTCTATTCCTGTCAAAATTAGGATATTGCACTTATTTTCTTCGCATCCAAATTAAATGCATATGCACATCAGGTAAAATAGAAGACTCATGCATAAATGACAATAGTAGCAACAGCATGGCAATATACTGCTAAAAAATGTTGGCTAAGCCCTTGATCCTCGGTGAATTTACAAATTATGGACATGCCTGCAAAGCCAAATTGTATCGAAATTGCACCAAAATATGGCACATTGCCAACTTGAACACTTGTGCCAAGGATTCCTGATTAATCTGCAACTCTGCCTTTCATTCACGGTAGAACTTGGCTCTACAAGTATATGGGTATGTGAATTAAAGTTTATTGTAAAAAAGGTTTTATAACCACTTTTTTTTTTTTTCTTTCTTGTTCTTCCAATGACCAGAACAAATTTCACCGCAAGTATTTTCCTTTTTAACTTCCAGTATCATCTTCCATTAAATTCTTACAAGCAAATCCTTTTGCCATTGTTAACATTCTTCTGACAAAAGATTAAGGCAACCACGTCTGCTGCTGACTGGTGAGTTGTAAAAGTGTCACCACCACGTTGAGAGGACATGCATAAACAATGGTGGTGGTTCAGTTGCTGTTCTTTAAGCGCAATATATCAGATATTAAGACCAATTTCACATTAAGTGTGTGCTATTATAGAATTTTATTTTTTATTACCTTTATTAATATATTATTTGCAATGCTGCTGTTATGAAAAAGAGTGATCACAGCTCAAATAATATTTGCGCGGTGCATATAACACGAGTCTTGATGCTCACACTGTAACATCCCTCGGTCAGTTTGTTCACTGCATGAGGCAGTAACGCGGAGGTGAATTGAATCTCAGAGTGGTAAGAAGTATACTTCTTACTTCTAGTTCGTAGGAGATTCTAAGATGTTCTGTTTTTTACGCGTATTATGTATTTACTATTTCTGTTCTATCTTGAAGGTAATTCATTTTTTAAAACCTATGCCAAAGTTGTTATATATTGAAACTATTAAATAATATTAATATAAGCAATAACAGTAATAATCACGAACTAAACAATTTTTATTGGAGGATAATCAAGTTTCGCCTCTTGAATTTCGGCTTACCTGACATCTTGTCAAAGGCAGAACACATAAAAGTGAAAAGCAAAATAAGCTACCCTCCAATTATTGCCTTCATCACTCTGGAGAAACAATGCATATGCTATGCCTCAGTAAGGGAAATTGTTTGGTTCACGTTGAATGGCTTTCTGAACTAACTCAGCCTGCTCGTTAAGGTTAACCTTGAGGAAACAGTAACTGTGGCTGCAGAGGGAGCACGACCAGCATATTTGACATCTTCATAACCTCCCCTACCTACAGCCTTCATGGAAGCTGAGTAGGGGTAAATTATAAGTGTATCCACCTATGTTCATTGGCTCTTGACACCAAACAACCTCCACATCTAGCAAAAACACAACAAACTATAACGTAAAACAACTAACCTCAATAGACTATATGTTATTAAAATCCTACCATTTTAAGTGTATAATGCTTAACCCCAAATGTCAACGAAGACAAAAACAAAATGTTCTACTAATTAGTTGACACAATGGCACATCTAAGTTCAAACACTTCACATATCATGAGAAACATCAACTGCAATTGAATAATGCTCTAATAAATTGATTCCTTTGGCTTTTAACCACATTTTTATGACAATTAGCAGCAGCATGCTGTGCAATTTCAATCAGGCCTTGTCTGGTAGGATCTAAAAAATTGTATAGAAGGAAAATCTAGATGCTTTCCAATCCTTCCAACTAACAAGCAGAAATCAGCACTCCATATTGTTAGTCTGCTTTGACACTAACAGGAAAACAACTACCCCCATATGGCTGGTCTTTTGCTAAGGTAAAAGATGCAACAGTCATGAGATAAAGAAAATGACTATCTAGCATAGAAATCACAAACAAGAATTAGTTCCCGCGCTAATAACGGTAACAGACATATTCAAGCTTCAACATAAAAAAAAAAAAAAAAAATCAGATTCTATTTCAAAAGAGCATTTTTAAAAGACATACTTGGATATCTTTTGAGCTCTAGTTGGACAAGATCATAATAGAAAGGACAAAGCTGTTCCACCCTACATATTGCAACATCCTTTGCATCTTCCTTTGTTCGTTGTTCATCAAGTTCATAGTAAACCTGAAAGGAATATAAGACATTATTAATAGTTATAAAAAGCATATTTAGAAAACAATGATAAATTGTAGATGTAAAACAGAAACAGTACTCAAAGCATCAGCTAAAATTCACAAATACAGTTAATAGAAAATCCAGCAGGTGCAGAGCATAAAAACCAAACACATGAGAACAGGTAGTCCCAATCAGGACCACACACCTTTCGAGAGCAGAGTACTAAACGTTTGATACCCTCCTCAACATCTGAGTGGTTATTTTGGTCTTTAATGAGGCGCTTAAAACTAGTTCCTTGTTTGTCAAATCCCGGGTGTCCTTGAACATCATCGAACTCTGATAAATTTGATCTACAAGTCTTAGTACGAAGCAGGTTCTTAGATGACATCACAATGAGAGGCTTACGGAATTCTCTATTTATCTGCAAGAAAACAAAAATAAACAATGAGAAAATAAATCAATACAAATTTAAGTGACCAAGCTAACATCAATCAAATCACTGTACCAACTACAAAGCTGCCGCCGTAAAACATGGAAAAAATTTGCAGGAGTTGTAACATTCACAATCTGCCAGTTACACTCCTGAATTTGTTTCCGTAGAGTAGGATCCATTTCAGGAATAACATAAGGATGGTCATCAGCCATCTGCGAATAAATTAATGAAAACGTTGTTTAAATACTATTAAGAGTAACAATGAAAGATGAAAGGACACATGCAAAAAAAAGATCTTCAAAAGCTAGAAACAAGAGACAATTATTCAAATTATGTTAGCAATAAAAACACGAGATCCCAACAACCAATCTAAATTAAACAAAAGTTCTGTTTCTTTATTGTCTTTCCCCTTCTATGAACTTCGAAGTTTCCACACTTAAAGGTGGCTAAATTCAAAGAGTCATATTTCATTTTCAGCATTGTTCCATTAACCTATACCCTTGGTATTCCCCAAACAAATCCTGTTATAAATGATAACTTCAGACTACTAAATAAGTGTCACCCAGTAATAAAAAGAAGCTTACGATTTAAAACAACCATGCATAACACAACATCAACAATGTAAATTGAACATGATAGTGCCCTTTAGTTCGTGGTGGTTTGTCAACCACAAAGTAGACAAAAGCTGGCAAGCAGATTCATGAAGGAATAAAAGTTTTCAAAGAAGTTTCAAGGAATTAGAACACAGATTCATAACAGAGCACCTGCAGAAAGCGTTCCAATCTTCCACTTGAATGCTCAGGGCCCTGACCATCATAACCATGAGGAAGTAACACAACTAGCCCAGTCTGACGGAGCCACTTAGACTCACCAGAAATTTCATTAAGTTGAGTTTTGACAAACTATCACAAACATTAAAATTCTCTGTAAATCATGTGACAATAAAAGTAAATTAATACGACAAGAAAAAATGAGCAAGATATGAATTCAAATTTTAGAAGCTTAAGATACATCACACGAGTAACAATTAGAAAAATAATCGTGTAAAACCCGATTTTCTTTTTTTGTACCATGATGGAATGTGATAACAGCATATTACCTATTACTAACAGTAAACATCTCTTCATTTTGATTCATTATCACATGGTCAAGGGGGCAATATATCTCTACAGTTTTCCGATCATGAACTACGGCATGGCGGTGACTAAACGTTCCTCTTTCAACATCCTGACCACTTAACCGAACCCGGTTACCCTCCACTATCAATGCGGGAAAAGCAGTGCCTCTGCAAATCCCCAGTCAATATTTAACCCTTATTTCAACCATCTGTGCATGTTCATATATCCTCACCACTGCTTTATGAGGACAATTTTCGGGTATTTCCGGCAATTGCAATGACTTCTTTGTTCCTCTAGTAGGCCTAGCATTTCCGGCAATGACTTCTTTGTTCCTCTAGTAGGCCTAGCATTTCCGGCAATTGCAATGACTTCTTTATTTCTTTCAAAAAAACAAAGAGTTTTTAGATACAGAAAATGTAAAATTCGGGATTTTTTATTCTCCCATTATAATAAATACTAAATTAAAAAAAAAAGTAATAAGTATAATCTTTACTGATATATTCTATATGACGGAGGTTCGAAGAACAAAAAATTTCTTTTGGGCCGTTCTCACTGTTGCACTTTCCACATCAAAAACATTTAAACGTATGCTGTAGGGTGCGCCAGGCCCATGCTATAGTGCAAAACAAGGGCGACGCATGAGAACCCCAGTAGCAAGCTACTGTATTGGATCCTCCCCTTCAAAAAATAAATTTAATATCGTGTGGACCAATGGCCCACATATCAGATATTAAACTGATAAGAACAGATACTACACTTGATCTTAGCCAAAAGGCCGAGAAAGGTATGAGTTCAAATTGGTTGAAACGTGTATTTTATAATTAAACTTCATGTGATTCTTATCTTTACTCAGCGATGTGGGACTACAAATGGTGGTTCAACATTGAACATCAACTGACCTCTGTGTCTATCACGTATCCTAATGAGATTACACTTACACGTGCATATTTCACAACCCATCTGGATTCATGCTAAACCCCCTATAACTTATTAATTGATTCCTTAAATTAAATTAACGGTGACATTAGTAACTGGGGAGCTTTGCACACTCTTCATCCTCCTCGGAGACTCTACCTCACTCTAGTAGTAGTGGATTACAATGCTCACTGCATAGTCCAAACTCCAAAGCATGCAACTAACAAGGATACAGTAGTCTGTACACTTCAGAACCAGCCAAAGAACCTGATCGCTACTAAATTATGGAGCACAGATAAGATCCTGCACATTTTTTCGCACTGTAGAATACAAGTATGTTAACCTTACACAATCTTCGGACATTGCTGTTTTCATAGATATGGAAACTGATGATTAGATACATCATACATTAATATATGTTAAGCATGCTACTTTCATAATCCCGTTACATATACTGGATCTATACAATAGTTGTGAAAAAGTCCGGGTGTTACGTTGTCACGATTCAGTCACAAAACAAAACCATATGATGATCAGTACCATTTGGACAATCCAAACTCCAAACTTTTCTGTTTCAGATGCAGTCCCACAGAGCAATCCTAATTTATAAGTTGGATCCAGTGAGAATGTGAGATCAATAACTTCAACCAAATTTAAGTTTAATTAATCAAATATCACTCTACTGTGACTAACTTAAATAAGTAAAATACTTACGAAAAAGAGCTAATAACCAAAGATATATTAATAAAGTAATATGTTGTCTTAAATTCATGAAAAGATTTTAGAAAAGAGATAACCCTTATTATAGTGTTCAAATGTCTTCAGAAATGAAACTCTTAAATAACAAAAGTACATGCTGGCACTGTAAAACACACGAATTGTGTAAGCAACCCTGAATACAATAAAAGTTGCAGCCCTTATGTTGCTCCAATACAATTTCAGCGGGAACAAGTAACAAGTCTGAATCAGCTATGGTTCAGAGTTTTGAAATTTTCAAATACATACATACACTCAGCACGAGCTGAGCCATTAAGGACTCACTGACAGACAAATACATATTTAACTAAAATTGTAGGGCTTAACCCCGAAGGGAGCCCTTCCAGAAATTCTCGAAGGCCAGGGGTGAACCCAGGCCTAAGAGGGGGTTTGGAAATAGTTTTCAACCAGCAATAGACGCGCCTCGGTTAGAACCTCACTAGCTGCGTCATTGCCCCAAGCGCAAAGATACCTTCAACTGGTGTATGATCTCTATTTTTATATTAGCTGCTCTCAGTTCCATCTCTTGTTCTAGTCCATGTGGGACTTCAACCAACCAGGATTCCCAAGGAGGGAGCATTCCAAGCCACCCCTATAACTGCACAGCTGATAAACATGTTGGAGTACATCCAACAGCTTTCACCAGCCTCTGGATATGTCTTCTTTTACCATGGATGGCATCTAATGAATTAGACGTCTTACAAAGTTTCATGTGAGAGTTACAGTGTTTTTTGTGAGAGTATTTGGAGTTTTGTTTGTAATGTACGACATCTCATGATTATCATTCACCATATGAGGTTAGATGTAGTATTGCATACATTCCGTTGTTGTGATTGTCTTATGTATAATGTGTTTTGTGTATGAGTAAATGACCAATAATTTCGTCATTTTTGCTTTGTTACCTTAATACAATCAACTTGGGTTTGATAAAAAAAAAATATATGAACTTCCATGCAACTTTGTGGTTGCCCCTCTTCGTTGCGTCTTTTAGAGGCAACAAAAGATTGAAGCCAAAAAATTAACAGAAATGTACCAATGGAGATTGGAATAAACAAGTTAGATCGTTTCCATTGTGCTTCAGCTACTCTCAGATTTCTAATGTTCACAGAACTGATATCTCCTCGAGAGGTTTATAGCGTTCGGTTCTTTTTGAAGGAAATGAAATGAACTTTGCATTTTCATTTCATTCATTATAATTGAAAAGCCTCCCCTATTCCAATCAAATGGATTTTAAGGTAGAGGATTTCAGCACTTAGATCAAATTGAAATATGATGGAACTCAGTCCATTGAGAAGAAAACCAATAGTGCATGTTAAATAAAAAGGGAAAAAAAAAGTTGCATAAAAAAGGAGCCCTAGGTAAATGTATATTATAAAAGAACCAAACAAGTCAAATTAGTATTTCCTCTGAAAAATGACACACTCTTTCTGTAAAAAGGTGAGGAACATAAATTAAGCAGTTCCCATTTTAATCCTTATCCTTGACCATCTGAACTTCACGGTGCTTTTAAAAGTACACTTTCCAGGTAAGTTGTGTGTACTTTATAGTGCTTCCATATTACTTACTTACATCACAAAGGAGTAAAAGAAAAGAAAAAAATTATTGAATTGAATGAATTGACAGAATAAAAAGAGAGATATCTCTCTCCTCTTCACAAATGATTTTTCCTTTCTCAAAGAGCAAACACTCAATTCTCAAATTATTCGAGACTCAGTTAAACCCCTTCCCCTACATTTATTTATTTATTTATTTTTGGAAATGCCAGAATGCCCTTTGTCATGATGGTATCACTAATCTCATTGAAACAACAATTATGTGAGTGTGAACTTGATACAATCCATTCTGCAGTGAGTGTCAAACCATGTCTGTTGTCTAATTTGACACAAGTAATGCACAACCATCTTTCTAATTCATATCATGGCTGAAGCATTGTAGTGTACTAATGTGGAGTTCTGTGAGTCTTTCCATATAATGCTCTTAACATCACAATAAATAAGTGAAAAACATGACGTTTCTACAGAAATAAGAAAGGTTGTAAAGAATTCAGTTGGAATCAGTAGCTTGAATGTGAATCTCTGTTAGTTACTACATGTTAATTTTATTTTATTTTGCTTTTTAGTAATTAACATTGGCAATTTGGCATGCTTTTTCTCAATAGTACTTCGCTTATTTTCTGCAGAGATAGTCTTTCAGTATATGCAAGAAATCCTGCACAACTCATCCTTGGTTGCTGTCCCACTATGCAGACTTTTATGATTCCAGGAACAAATTTCATGTATTTGTTACTCCGAGCTCCTTTTGGAATTGTTGGAGGAATTCTATTTGTTTTCAATGCCAGCGCTGGAGCATAATCTTGGTTCTTTTTGTCAATCAGTTAGTTAATTGGACTGCCTTTAGTATATTGGTCGTGACCTAAAATGTAAAATTTTTCCAAGCAGAGGTTTGTTTTTTCCTTCTTAAAAGTTTTTTGTGACGTACAACTTCAATTTTGGACATCACAATTGATTTTGGAAATTCAAAATCTCCAAACGAATTGCAGTCATTTTATTTTATATCAAACAAAACTCAGTTTGGAAAGTTATCCCCAATTACAAGGTAATTTGTGATTTAGTTCTTTATGTCGTTGTAACAAAAACAAGCAGCAGCTTACACTACTGTCAGTGTGTTTGTTTTTCAGTTCACGATGCCAAAAACGAAGGCTAATGTGAAAAGGCAACAAATTGTTGCATCTCACAACATGGAGCTTTCGAATCGCAAAATAAAATGAGGGCTCATGTGAAAAGCAACAAATTGTTGCTTCTCACAAGGTGGAGCTTTCGAATGTATGCCAACTTATATCAACAGATACGCAAACACGCTACATAGGATTTGATGTGCACGGTGCACCGCAAGCGAGATTTTTCGTGTAAACAAACACGCTATAGTGCTATACGAGTGTCATGAACTCCAGCCCCAGTTCGTACTTATAAGTATCCCTTGTTAGTTAATGCTCAAAACAGGTATTAAGTGAATCCAGAATGCTGGCCAAAAAAAAAAAAAGTGAATCCAGAATACAAAGAAAATGACAAGTTTCTGTCAAAAAAATATTCGGAAAGCTTCTCTCAAATTTACTGACTGTTGTTGCCAAACATCTCAACTAGATTAATATATTTATAACAAAACAGGGGTATTAGAAAACATGCAAAAACATTTTGACTTTTTCAAAGAAACTTGGTTCCACCTTCCGAACCAAACCATTTTATCATGCAATATTTAGTACCCGTGGACCATTTTAGTAAACACGGCATTTCACATTGCCGGTTAAATGGTAAGACTTCCATTTTCCTTCCACGTAAAGGTTTGCCTCTAGATTCCTATTCCATCAAAATAAACATTTGGACCGATATTCTGCAAATGATCAAGCTGTTGTGATAATCTATCCGCATCTAATCAAGATATCATTTTTTAAGTGTCACACTACAAATGAAATAGGAAAGTGAAGCAAATTAACTAGTCACAACAAATTCCACCAACTCAATGAGCAAAGAATTTAAAATATTAACTTTAAAACACGACATCTGCAGTTGGGAGATACAGAGGGACAAATACATGCTCCCACTTTATAATGTCATCAGAATAACATTAGCACCCAGAAGAGTGCTATTGCAGAAACCTGCACCTCTTGCTACAGATACTGATTCTTTTCATGAACCGCAGCAAGCTGACTTTTGTGCAGGTTGACCACCACTGGCTGCCTGGTCTGGTTGGTTAATCTTGATAGTCTGAGGCTGAATCAACAGAGAAGAGAATATCAGTGTTCAGCAATACAAATAAATCTATGCACTTATTTTGAAAGTTAGCATTAATTCCTAACAATATTTTTCTTTTAAGTACTTGATACACCGTGGCATAATTTTAGTCTTTCAGAAGAAGAGAGCACTTGCATTTCTCAGGAAAAAAAAAATGAAAAACAAAGGACATAGAGAAAAAAGTTTGCAAATTACCTCAGCTCTTGAATCTGTGTCTGCAAGTCTTTGCTTGATATCTCTTGCTATAGAAAAGAAAACCTCTTCCACATTCATGTTGGTTTTTGCACTCTGCATGTGTTCTTCAATATAAATATAATGAAATCACAAATAATTTTAATGAAAATGTGATTGTCACTCACAGTTTCAAAGAACTTGATACCATACTCATCAGCAAGTGCTTGCCCTTTGGAGGTAGGTACAGCCTAGAAGAAAAAGGAAAAACTTTTGTTTGTATCAATGCAGACAAAGAGACAGCTTAATCTGATGTTGTGGCTTGAGGAGCATGGAGCCAATAATGCAATATCTTCTTAATCAACTAATTTCCAACCCTAGCCAACTAAGATGTAAAATGTAAATTGCAAAGTACCCCAAAATCTACATACCCTTTTACTTTCATCCATATCAGCCTTGTTGCCAACAAGTATCTTGTTTACATTGTCAGAAGCATGTTGTTCAATATTGCGAATCCAATTCTAATATCTGGATAGCAAAAACCAAGCTACATTGAAAATCAAAAGATGGACAGAGCAGATGAAGTAAACTTAACCGTAGAGACAGATTGTTTTGGCTACCAGTTAAATGTAAATCAGAGAAGAATGGGGAAAATAAGAAATGGGTAAAATATGAAGGAAATACAATTTAGTAGGTCAGCTAAAGCTGAAATGAAGTCTACAATTTCTTAGACAATTAGTGCATAAAAATACATCAAAAGAATGTCATTCACTGAAATATCTTTAAACTTCCAACAAAATCAAGGAAAGGAGATTACTATTGAAAGATGCTTCATCAGTAACATCATAAACCAGCAAGATACCCATGGCTCCACGGTAATAAGCTGCAACAGCATGTAACATTGTAAGATAAGTTTTCCTTTCATCAAAGAAGATTAAAGCATTGTGTCCTTCTATGTAAGTATTAAACATGCCAGTATTTAAAATCACTAGTGTAATTAGATTAAGCTGCAATAAAACTTTGAGTTGGTTTATGCATGACTCCATGGTAATTAGATTTAAAATCGCATGGCTCCACGGTAATAAGCTGCAATAAAAATTGGTTTATCCATAGTATTTAAAATCAAGTAAGAATTGAACCTGTTAAATTAAAGCATTGTGTCCTTCTATGTAAGTATAAAACATGCCAGTGTGTAAATTAGATTTATAAGTCACCATATTGAATGAATTAAATCACTATTCCTTAAAAAATTATAACTTCTGCCCAGAAAGAATTCTTTTCTATGAAAACGAACTTCTCAAAACTTAATTGAGTTACGATAATAGTTATAAAAACTAATTCCCTTTCAATGTTCATTTTTCTCAATCATAGCTGCCAATTGTGAATTCACAGCAAGGTTGCACAAGAGAAAACACATACCGGTGGTAATAGTTCGAAACCGTTCCTGACCAGCAGTATCCCAGATTTGTAACTTAATCCGTTTGCCGTCTAGTTCAATGGTTCTTATCTTAAAATCGATACTGCCATACAACATAATTATAATAAGATTTTATTTTCATAAACAAAAGGATATAGATCTGGTACTCTGATTGTGTACAAATATTTGTGTACTGTACACACACTAAACACATACAAGAAAATCTGCTACCCTAACAATGAGAAAATGTCCATATTAAAAACACTATTCACTGAAGAAATTGTTATTCATACAACAACTCATAAAATAATTTATACAACATTTTTTTTGTATTTATCTCTATCCGTTACATCTCATATTTCTCTAATAGTTGTAAACTTTTTTGTATAATTTGTTGCATAAATAACATTTCTCTCCACTAAATGAGCTCTAGACATTAAGTCCAAACTTGCTATGCTTCCAAAAAAAACACAGACAAAAATAGCGAATAGTGAGTGGAAAGAGGAAACACAGATGTAAGCATTTTGAAACAAGACAAGAAAAAGCTACAGCATTTTTCACAAGGGATTAAAAAAAAAGGTGTCTAGAGATAATAATTACACTAACCCAATGGTGGTGATAAAACTGGTTGTGAATGAGCCATCAGAAAATCTCAAAAGCAGACAACTCTTCCCGACACCTAGAATAATTAACGATCAAAGGTCCATACATAAAGCAATGAATTGAATTGAATCTAGGAAAAAGGAACTCACCGCTGTCGCCGATAAGAAGAAGCTTGATGAGGTAATCGTAATCGGCACGAGCTCTAGCGGGTGCTGCTGCCATCGCAGAAATGAAATGCCCTAATCTGATCGAAGACCTTAAGACAGGGCTTGGTGCTGCCAAATGCTTACAACTTACAAAGGAAAACGAACGAAGTCGTCGGATCCAAATGCCTTTGCGTTCTCTCGTTCTCTCTGCTCTGCCCCTATCATATCATTGCAATCGCGTTACGTTTTGCCACCACACTTCTTCTTACATACTCCTGCCCACACTCTATTCTCCCCTCCATCACATTAACTACTCAATATATTAGGAATATTTTTTATATTTCCAAAAATAATTAAGAAATATGTTTGTTTAAATTATTTTTTCCTTGAAATACGTTATAATTACTAAAATATCTTTTATTACGTTAAACATGTTATTTTTTTATAATACAAATAACTTTATTATAAAATCAATAAATGACAAACAAATTATACTTATAATATTATATATCTCACATTCTCATGATAAAATCTCTCTCAGTATTCCTTTATTATTCATTAAATTATGAGCTAATATATATATATATTATCATATCAGACATGAAAATGAACAGTTAGAAAAAAATTAAAAATTATTCTAAATAAAATTTATGAAATTAACAATAAATAAAAATTGGTACATGAATAAAAATTTTGAGGATAAAAAAATAAAAGAACTTAAATAAAGGGATCATTAAGAAGAGGGTATGATATTAGATAATAAGAAAATATATCTATATTTTACTCACAAAGGTCATTTTTGTCACATACAAATAAATATTCTCTATCCTTCCGTCAGAATTAAATATTAACTTAAAATGAAATTATTAGTCAACCAAATAAAAAATATTACTTAGGATTAATTAATTTATTATTTCATAACAAATGCGAGATTTTTTTGTCCTTGTATATTTCCAAGACTACAAGATATATCCGTAAAACAAATGTCCCTTAATGTTATCACTTTATTAGTTTAAGATTTTTATAATATTAATTAATTAAAATAAATTTTGAAAAGAAAAATAAATAAAACAAGTCTCATCAAATATTATCTTATAATAAATATTTAAAAATGCTTAAATATATTTTAGATATCCGATAAATTAGTGGAAAGGAATTTACATTTCAAGGGTCTCACTGTTTCTAAGGTCCAGTAAGTTACACCGTGAAAATAAATTTACATTATTTTCTAATCATAAATCACGAACCGCAAGTATGTTAAATTTACATTAACTATCTATGAATTCATAGCAATAATGATTTTTAATTATTTTCAAACATAAAATAATGATTTTTTAATTGTCAAAAAATAGTATAATTTTTTTAATGTTTTTGAGGAGAGAACGTTGAGATTTTATTCCAAAAGAACAGATAAGTTTTGAACGTTGGGTTTTGATAGTATATTTTTTCTTATGTTGATTGCACATAGAAATTAATTTTTTTCCTACTTAAAATAACGTGTTCCGTGTTTAATTATAAGACACTTATAATTAATTTTCACATATTATAAAGATTGGTTAATTTAATTAATAACATTAAATTTATTTATAATTATAGTATTTTTAAGATTATTCTTCAGATTATTGAGACTAACAATATCACTTTTTTTTCTTAAATAATTAATGCATGGAAAGAGAATAACAGTAGTAAAGTTTTTTTAAAACTAATTTCTTCAACTATTCAATCCGTACGAAAGTGAAAGAAACAATCATAGTATTTGTTATTTATGAACTAAAATAGTTAAAAATAATTTGTTAAAAATATAACTAATGCAATAAAAAGTTAGAAAAAAAAACTTATAAAAAGAGAT
>PYAF01005195.1:867637-888596 GCA_007407185.1 Glycine tomentella
TTTATTAAATAATTAAAATAAAAATTATTTACAAATTTTTAAAAAAATATACAAAAAAACTTAAAAATATATACGAAAAATATAAAAATCGTAAATTTATTTACCATTTTTATAAAAAAAAACTTTAACAACTTTAAAATCGTAAAAACAAAAAAATAATATTAATCCTACAACTTTAAAGTTATAATTTTTTTCTAAAAAAATTAACTGAAATCATAAAAAAATTAATCCTACAACTTTAAAATCGTAATTCTTTTAAAAAAATTAAATGAAATAATAAAATATTTTACGACTTCAGTTAAAAAAATAAAAATTATCACATCGATTACAATTTTTAATTCAAAAGTCATAAAATATTCCAATTTATCCAATTTTCGATAATAATTCAAAACAAACTCCCAAATAATAATTAATGGAAAAAAAATCCTAAATGGTTGTTTCGCCGTACAGGCGACATCGATATCAAAACATTTGTGACACTGATCAATAAAACATGAGTTGAAATAAAACATTGATCAATAAAATATATACACGAATCGATTATCTCATTTTAATTCAGTCATTCGATTAAATTCTAAAGATGAACAGACTTTCTGTTAATTTTCACGCTTAATTCTTTCGATGAAAGGTTAGCTTTTAACAGAAGCATGAACTGTCATTGCATTTTTGTTGTATTGCATTTTCAGAAGCACAAGTAGGTCAAAGGGTAGGATGAAACAATATTAGTATTTGAGAACCATTTGATCACAAACTTAAATGTTTCCGTTAAATGATTCATAAAGTCAATCAATCAATCCACTCTCATCGAGCACTAATCGTCTTTCATTGTTAATATAGATGTTGAGTGTAACACAATCAATTCAGAGTGATTATACAATCATAGTTATGGGACAAGCTAAAAAGAAAAGATGCCAACAACATCAAACTGCATGCAGATACATCTAACAAAAATTTATGTTAATTTGCTACGCTCACTCGTAGGACAAAAAAACTTTAAGCCGCCACGAGAAAGCCTCCGAATTGTGAATTTCACTCCTTACTTTTTGGGTATATTGCTCCAACGAATGTGCATACTCATTTATGGTATCATTGGATATTGTATCTTCAGCTAATTTGACTGCTGCCATCTGAGACAATTGAAAGTTTTCCCCCGTTTGTTGTAGCTTCTTACATGTTTCTCCCTCACCAAACATCATAAGGGAAACCAGTAAAGATTTCAGCTCACGTCTAGCTTCCACTGTCAGGGACATGCCTTTCAAATGCTCCACCAAGGCAATCTCCTCATCAGGACTACAATAAGAAATAGAAAACTATTACTTCAAAAGTAGTGACTAAATGATTAATGAAAAACAATAATAAAGGACGAGGGGCAGAGGGAAACAAAAAATTCAATTGTCAAGATACCTCCCAGGACGGATTTTTCCTCTCTTCTTCAGACGCCTAGTTTCTCTTGCCTTGCTAGTTGCAGTTGAGCTCATTGAAGCAGCAGAACTTTTCTTGGTCCTGTTGATGAAATGAGGAAAACAAATGAAGCTTCAAACGGCAGATGTATAACATAAGAAATAAATATTACAATAATGTGAAAAGAATTAACCTTTGTTATTCTTTTTGTATGAAAAGAAAAATAAGCATGATTCAATTTTATCATATAGTTAATGAAATAGCAAGGCTTAGCTATTTTTTACAATTCAGTTTTAAGAAAATGAGTCATAAGAGTAACTCAATTAGGGACACTAGCTGTCAAGGTCAAGTAATATGGAACATAACAAAAAAAGAGAGATCAGAACCATAATTGGGGTATGATAGATAAAAAGTGTTTGAATGTGACAAATGATTCTTTAATCCCAAAGGGAGGTGGGGGTGGGAAAAGGAGTGTCAAACTTCACTCACAAACAACTGAGTTTCAACTCTATGTCCTCTACCCGACGACAATAAATTCATTTATCACAAATATTATAAAGTACAGAGACTACAGTTGTAAAAACCAAAATAGTGAGCCAGTTTGTTTAAACTTAAAATAAGCAACTTTAAAATAAGCGTTTTTCAAAAAAGCGCTTATTTAATAAGCAGATAAGATCTGCTTCTCAAAATAAGCAGAAAACTGATTTTACTTAAGCAAAAACAGTTTAGACAAATGCACTAAAAAAATATAAAGCTGAAAAATAAGTGCTTTTTCTTTTAATAAATAAGTTTAAACAAACTGGCTCAATATCCCACTGCTAGCTTCTGCAGCAGCATTGAATCCGTATATTCATTTAATGCATGAAAAGGCCAGAATGGAAAAATCCATCGCCAGAGTCAAAGAAAACTGATTCAGAATATAAACAGAAAGCACATTAAAAATTGATGTTCTCCAACTACCAAATAGTATAGACAGATATACGGTATCAAGGAAAAATACATACCCTGTGGTGTATGCACTCATTCCACTAAAATTACTGCTAGTTTCTGAAGCAGCATCATCATCAAGATCACTTGCTGCACGTTCCTCTGACTGGAGCTTTGCTGCAAGAAGTAATCTTCTCTGTCGAACAGCCAGGTAACGTGCCAAGTATTTCCCCACTTTCTCTAAGCCTTCCTCATATTCACTGGTAAGTGTGCTTGCACATTCCAAAGATGCACTCTTCACTGTTTTAATTAAGTCCTCTCTTCTATGCATAAAAACAACCCTCAAAGCCTCCTCCCAGTCCCTTGCAGTAATCAACAAATTCACACCGGTGCTAACATCTCCACAGTACTCCAGGGCAATTTTGGCAGCCTCCCCCGGTTTACCTAGTGCTTGAAGTTCTTCACAGAGCTCACCGGCAAGATGTAGTAGCTCATCCTTTCCCAAATTAAGGAACCCAGCAACCGTAAGCACCCCACTCCAGTTATTAACAGCACGATAAGACTTCAGAGCCTTATCCAGATTGTAACAGGACATATAAATTGCCGCAGCATCTTCAAAGCATTTTTCATCACTAAGATAATCCCCCCATGCCTCAAGGAATGGCTTCTGCTTGGTAGGGCCAGTAAAAAGTTGAAGAGCCAAAGGAAAAAGTAGAGGGTTTTTTTTAACGAGTGTCATACAATCATCATAATAAGAATCTCCAGCAGAAGCAATGTGTCTGAGAGCCTTTTCGAACCTTTTCAGCCTAAGGTCAATATTATATTGCATTAATAGAGTAGGCATACGCTCCAATTCCTGTAAGAAAGGAAGAAACTCTTTTGGATCTTTCTGAGCATTCAATGCCACAATAGCTGCAAGATTTAAATCATAAAGACCCAAAGCAGCTTCATATACAGCATCAGAGTCAGCTAACCACAAAAGATGCTTCAAAGCTTCTTCAGCAGAAGGGTAAGACATTCTCCCCGGGTCATCAGCATGAGACAATTCCTTTTCACGAATAACTTTTATTCTCTTTAAAGCATCTTCAAGTAATGGAGGATCACTCTGAGCTAGAGTGGTCAAAATGCAAAGCTCCCTTGCAGGACTTTCTGTTATGTGATCCTCAAGTGCTTTTCTTACAGCCATCAAAACAGAAGAAA
The DNA here is from genome assembly GCA_007407185.1 of Glycine tomentella. NCBI lineage: Eukaryota > Viridiplantae > Streptophyta > Magnoliopsida > Fabales > Fabaceae > Glycine > Glycine tomentella. The sequence continues at coordinate 871,166 of PYAF01005195.1, forward strand.
CCTTGTTACCAGCAAGACAATTCTGGATGCCCCCAACTAGCATAACATCAGAAACCTTTGGACAGGGAACAGAAATGTGATTTTTATAGAGTTTCTCTATAATATTTTCATTCTTTACGGAACAAACAAACTCGGTTATGTAACCCAGATTGTTAACCTGCCTGACAAACTCAGAAGCTAATTGCGAAAATGCTTCCCAGCCACAGTAATCAACAATTACATTGAAATTTATCCTATGCCTTCTAACCATAAGTAATGCATCTTTAAAGCGCTTTTGAACTAATGCATTAATGATGGAAACCAAAACCAACTTTCTAGGGCATATACATTCTAGGTTTCCCCGAGTAGTTTGCAGTATAATGGCAGCTTCATCCCCATGTAAAACTCCAACAATTTTAGCACCTCTCTCCCATATATTTATGTAGCTTTCATTTTCTTCTTTTTTTCTACTGTTAATGCGGACAAAGTTACTGTACTTCGAGTCTAACCCCCCATTAAATACATCCACAATGTCAACAATAAAAAGCAAATCTTGTTTAGTTGCAAGGATTAGATGTGTGATCACTTGGTCTGCCAAATTTGAGTAAAATGAGAAGCTGCTGCAGTTGTTGCAAAGTATCCCCCCATTAACATGCAGTCTGCCGATCTCATCCAGTCCAAAAAGCACTGATTTTGATAGGCCATAACTGCCAACTAACGCTACACTCATCCAAGGGCAAGCTGCAGAAAAACCTTGATGTTCTTGTTCTAGAGATCCTTTACTAATCCCAATTTTTGATACGTACTCTTGGATTTCCCCCCTAGAAAACTGAATATATGCAGAGTGTTTACTAGCAGGATTGGAAGCGATGCCAATAACCAGCTCTTCAAGGGTATTTCGCTTTGAAACTGCTGCATGCCAGCCTGAGCATGTTAGCAATCCTGGAACAAGATCCTCAGAACATTCAAGTTCCACTTCCTGCAAATAGAAGCCTCGAAGTTCACCCTCAGTCAATGAGGTTTGAAATAAGTCATTACTATGACTAAAACCATAATGTGAAACGGCTAATAGCTTATGGGAATCCAACCATTCAAGATGTAAAATGGATCCAAATGCCATTTCTGTATGAGAGTCTTCAACACTGAATTCTTTCCCCTCAAGTTCTTCCCAGGTTTCAATTGATGGAAGCTCCACAACACATAAGCTACCATTTGAAAGAAACGCAGTTAACTGGTTCTTAGAGTGTTTGCAATACACTGCCATACCCCGGACATTAGAAGAAAATTTCAGGCTAAATGAATACATAGGAGGTGGCATTAAGGACAAGGACAGTGGCGTTACATGAATATTGAAGCCATCGACAACCAGTGCAACGGAATTCTCCATAACAGCCGTGATCCAAATAAAGTTATTAACCGTGACCTGACCACCAACAGTCCAACAAATTAACTGCAGCGGCTTCGTCGGATTCCAAATGAACCTAACTTCATCTCGCTTTAAGTATCTAATTTCATGCTTCAGGTACCAGTGGTTATTACTAAAACACCATATCCTTACAGCATCATAATTTTCACATTCAGCAACACCTGCGAGAAGATCAGAACTGCAATTCCACTTGAGAAATTTAACTTTCGAATCGACACTAAACCTGCTTCTCTCTAATCCATTCCTCTCAAAGAAAACAACAGAGGGAGATTCATCTTTCCCATCACAAACAGCTGCAATTTTAGCACCACTGGGCATCCACTCCAAAACTGCCCCAGCAAAACTTCTCGGCTCCGAAGAAGCAAGCAAATCCCCTGATTCTCGATCCCAAACCTTAATTTTCTTAAGCAACGAACCAGAACCACACGCATCACTCATCGTAGCAAAGTATTTCCCATCTCCTCGCCAAGACACGGGAAGAAACTCCCCTTCACCTGAAAACACAGAACAGTCACAATCCTAAACCAAAGTCTACATAGAAACACAACTCAAACAACCAACCAAATAATGATGCCGAGCAATTATATTCATAAATTCACTTTCTCTTTCACCTCATTTTTCTTCCTACCTCTCTTGTTTCTATTACATCTATCACTTTCTCTCTCTCTCTCTCTCTCTCTCTCTCTCTCTCTCTCTTTCTCCACCATTATATACCCAAATTGAACATTTTCATAACAATAGCGATAGTAGACAACACATTATTATAAAAGGCATTGAAATTAGGGTTGTGGTGGTCCTTACTTACGGGAACATCACCATCGTGGAGTGGTGTTTCGTACAACACGTCCCAATCGTGAGTCATCACCAAAAGCTGCCCGAAACCGGTGGTTACGGCGACGAGTTCTCCGTCAGGGCTGAGGGAAACAGCGTTGACGCCGCCGTCAAGCTTGCCAACGACTTGCGTCCCGTCGGAGGCGTCGTCGACGTTGTGGAGCAAGAGAAGGCCGTTGGAGGTTCCGAGAATAAGCGCTTCCTTCTCCATGAGGTAGTCGAAGGAGGTAACGACGTCTCCGGGTTCGAGATCGACGGTAACAGCATCGGAGGAGGAGAGTGAGGCGTTACGGCTCCAAACGGCGTTTTCCTGGCACAGAAGACATGTCAGATTAAAATAAATGGCGTAATTAGTTAATGAAGATTATTGGAAAAGGGATGATTAGTGTTGCGACGGACGTGGAAAGAGGAGAGATGGGAAGTGTAAATGAAATTGTGGGAAGAGAGGAAGAAGATGCGGTTGCGTTCGATGTCGAAGCTGCAAAATCGTATATTTTCGTCGTTAGAGTGGAGGGAGAGTCCCAAGGGAACCTCCCAAAACAGCTTCAAGTTCTTCATCCTCAGCCTCAGCCTCTCTCACTAGTCACTACTTCTCAGACTAAGTAGGGTTTATGTTTAACTTCCACAAACCTTTCTCCTCCTATTCTCGTCTGCCCACACTATTTATACCTTTATAAGATAGTTTAAATATTATTATTTTAATTAGAAATGCTATTTAGTATGAACAATTAACACAGTTTCTAATATTTTTTTAAGACATTATTCATTACTAGTATTAGCTAAGTTTTATCTTTAAAAAATAATCTCTTGTTGTTATCTAATAAGTTTTATTCATAATTTTATGGTTCAATAAAAATACATATTTAAAAACATATTAGAGAATATGTTCATAACAACATTCTTCGTTATAAATCACCTGTCTTTTCTCAAATTTATAGGAGAAGGATTTTTTTTCAATTTTTTCTTTTTTCTCTCTCTAATTTTTAAAACAAAGAATAATATAAAAAAAATTAAAAAAAAATCCTCTCTTATTTGCTTTCCTTTCAATTAAACATTATGTTAGGTTATGATAAATATTCTCACAGTGCACTTTGATTTGATTTTTTTTAAGAAAAATCATTTGAATTAAGCATTAAATTAACTTGCATTTTGATTTGATTTAAATGTAAATCAAACCAGTTTAATAATTTTTTTTATATGTGCAAAAGTTTTGAGAGACCACTTTTAATTTGACATGGATAATTACATCAAAAAGTGAAATCAAACATGTTAAAAAAACAATACGTTAATAATATTGATGCATTTTTTCATGACATGCAAGTAAATTATGTATAACTTGTTTTTTTTTTTTTTTTGTAAGAGACCATAAATATCCGCAAGAGACAATCTTATTTGGACAGGTTGAACCATTATAAGTGAAAAAAATTCTCATTCTAAGTATCAAGCCAATTATACGCCCAAAGCTTAAACTTGTCGTTAGTTAGTGGGTGGCTCCTACAATAAGAACCTATCATTGAAGGGAATGTGTTGGATTTGGAACCTTAGGTGGAGGAGGGAACTCTTTGTGTGGGAACATGATCTTTTGTATAGGTTACTTACTATGATCCAACTCGTAATATCTTTTGTGGATAGATGGTCTTGGAGGAATGGATCCCAACAAACATATTCTGTGGATATATATATATATATATATATACATAGACATTGGTGCACCTGTAAGTTGAGTAAAGAAAAGTAAGTTATGCGCCTGAATTATAAAGCAAAGAGGAGTTTATAAATTCCTAAATTAATCTAATATTTGTTACTAATAGAGCAACAAAAACTATATGAGATTTAGTCTTAAAAGTTACAAAAAAAACATAATTTTAGTTCAGAAAATTATGAGATATAACTCATTTTAATTTTTATTATTATAGTTTTAGAGATTAAGATAAACATCCATAAGTAATTTTAAGGGACTAAATCTGCTCTTTCCGGGTAATCTCAAGTTAGAAATATATTCTCATGTTTGATATGATCTTTTAAAAAATATTCTCAGGAACTACCATTCTAAGGAATTATTATTATTTTTTAACTATGTTTCTAAAAAAATACATTTGCATGAGAAAGATTCTAAGTTTAAGATTTCCATGAAGGTGGGAAATTTTGCAATTTTTAACAGCAATTATATTAAAAGGAATTATATGATCAAATTTCATAACAAACTGCCCTCCACTATTCCACCATAAAACCCTTTATATATATGCTACAATTTTTCGCAATAAAATCATAAAGAAAAAAGTTAAAAGAGCACATAATTACAGAATCGAAAGAGAATAACTTGGATGCCTCTAAAAGTAGCCATCGCGTGACGCCCCTATTGTGAAGTGATTATACTTACAACCACACCCAAAAAAAAAAAACTAATAATAATAATAATGACAGGCTCCGTACGCCACGTAAAAAAGCAAGCATACGGACCCTTCATTAATGACGAAACTGAACAAGGACTCGGTGGGTATCTGATCTGATTCAGTACAGATTAAGCAGAGATTTTGAATGTAATGACCAGCCAGCAACTGCATGTACACAAAATAATCAGCCAGATACATATAATGAAATTTGAAGGCATTTCTTCCATAATGTGAAATCAAACGACTGAACAACAATTCAGCCTATGTCCAGAAAGACTAACCAGAAAACACCTCAAACACTATGAATACTCATATCTGCATTTTAGAATTTTTTACAATCATTTACTGAACTTTTGTACCAATACAGATGGAATTATTGCAATAATTAGATAAACTATAACATTTTATTACTTCTCTCTTTTAATTTCAAATTAATTTTTATATACGGTATTATAGTCGTGTCATGTCCTGTGATTTTTAAAACATGTCGTGTCCTTGTGTTTGTGTCATATCGGTGCTTTCTAAAAGTTTAGAGCTTTGTTCAACGTATATCCATTTTTTCACCCCTTGCCCTTTACATACACGTTCTATACTACTGGTTGCCTATCAAACACCACCAAAGCAATAGAAAATGAGAGGGAGAGAAAGGTACCTGAGGACATTTTGAGGCATAGAACAGCAGCTGAACCAAAACCAAGGATATTCAAATTATTCCTGAACAGAACACTTGTTTTCACTCACCTTGTAGCCAAACACCTTTAGCAGATGAACACATTCTAATATATTTTCCCAAGTAAAATGTCTTTCAGTCGTTGAAAGACATGCTGAAGATGGTGCATGATTGCAGATACCAACATGGCCCACAAAGACTATAATCACGAAGAGCTCATTGAGTCCATCTGGACCCTCTGGCCACCTTGTTGGAAATAAATCACAACTTTGTCCCTGTAAGGAAGCTTTCAAAGAATATGTCCCAGCTAATGTGGCAATCTCAGTCATTTGAAGGATAGATGATGAATGATCCTCAGAATCAGTTGCAATGACCCCTTAGACCAACATGAATCTACTCCAAACCAATATTGCACCCCGAAAAGCCATGAGTTTAACATCACAAGTCAAATCCAAGATCATTTGCCAATTGAAGTATGCCACACATTTGAAGGTAAGGATTCTCTAACAGTTTTTCATTGTTGGTCTGTGCAGTGCCAATAAAAAGCATAAACATGTAACATTTATAATTAATCACCAAGAACACTAAATTATTAAGCAAGCAAACAAAGAGAAATTTAAAATAAGGTTGTTTCTATTTAAAAAAGACACAATACAAAGAAGCAGAATTGAGAATTTTGTTTAAGGATAGAACTGCCTAGGATATTAAACAATAATTTGAATATGATGCATGTGACCTTAAATGCAAAATTAAAAATGCCAATCTCAAATATATTAACAGTAGAATAGGTCCATAAATGATTACAAAAGGAAGTACCTGCTGAGCTTTAAAAAGAAGATTCTGAAGCATGTGTTGATATTTTTCAGGACTCTCAGTCATCATTCGCTGCAGTAAAGGGAAATCGTTACAAAGGATGAAATTTATGGACCTAGTACACATGATCAACACAAAAAATGAAATCAAATTCATGCCTTCAGAAGAAAAGCAGAAGAATAATATGCCACCCTTGAATCTCTGTCATTCAAAAGTTCCCTGCCAGATGGAAGAAGCCCATTCTTTATAAGTATGTGTAAAGGTGATAAATAAAACTGCCAACTAATTAGCAAAGAGTATAAAGTTGGCACTCACATAAAAAAACGTTCTTCACCAACTGCCTTGAAAGCAACAGGATCTGCTGTGCATTTACCAATAAGAAGTAGGAGAAGAGTGGCCCGGATATCAGACGCAGCACCAGGCAGGTTTCCTCTTCCCTTACTTCCAACAGCAACACCCAATGCAATATCATCTGTTGCTGCTCCAGCCAATTGCATCAGTGGCCAAAAGAGCAAATCAACAGGAATGCGCGCAATTAATTGCATTGAGGCAATAGCTTGTCCTTGGAGAAGAAGTGCTGCCATTGCTGCAGTCTCACGAACAAGATGATAGTTCTTAGGGTAGTTTGAAGTTCCATCAGCTTCTTCCTCAATATGTTCATCCAAGAGATAAGTATCTTGTTTAAGGGCACGGTTATCACTATCAAACTTTTTGTTTGAACTGAAGCAATTTAAAATCCTGTCATGTTGCATATCATCTCCATTGGGTAGGGCCCTAGCAGGGGGAACTCTTAGGCATAATTGGGATAATAATATGTCACACATCTGTTAAGAAACAACAAAGAGTTGAGCAAAATGGGTAGACCATAAATATTCAAAGAGACAATTTTCCCAATGTAGTTCCCTAGGAGTCATATTATTAAGTATTAACAAAAACAGTATTTGAAGTTTACTATTCAGAAAAATTATAATAAATATGAACATATGTGATTTCAGATTTTGTAGATAGTAATTTAATTTATCTTGAAATGCTTCTTGACCTAAAAAATAAACCCAGTTCTATGATTATATAATTATCATAAAAAGACCATGCTCAATCAGTTCACTAATGACACAAGGACAATGTGAGGTTCCTAACAAAATAGGTCCCCAATTACATCCAAATTGAAAATTATGTGGTTGAGTGGCTCTTCTCTTTCCTTGAGAGCATAAAGAACATGCAGATTAACTTACAACAGTTTTTTCAAACTTAGTGTGACTCACCATTTTTTTGTAAGTATTTATTGCTATGACATGAGGTTATTTGGAGGGGAAAAAAAAAGAAAATGCATTCTGAGTTCAGAAATAATTACTTTCAGAATATTGGTGCGATCTGTTTCATACTTATTGGTGCAATCTTTTTCATTTATCTGAAACAACAAAGCACTGCTCATTATGTCAATCAATGCATGGGCTTTCTCAAGATGCCAATCTTTCAGCCCACTCCCAAGATCACTCCTCCTTGATTGTTGCATTTCATATTTATCTAACAAAAATTTGCATCTCATAAGCAGCCTTTCAAGAACAAATAAAAATCCCCATCTAATATAATTATGATTTGATTTTAAAAGCCCACACATAAGTGAAATGGGCAAAGGAATATCTGACATATCTGAAGAATCCTGTTTTCCTACATGAGCAAATTTCTGCTGGAAGTATTCTATATTTGACCATATGGTACCATTGATTTCCTCACTGATTTCAGAAATAAGTAGATCACCCAACCAGATATACCCATTCTGACGGTAAGCAATTCTTTCAGAATGAAGAAGGGAATGTAAAGTGGCCCACGAGTGCTTTGCCAGCAGATCAATGTCATTTCTTAGAGCAATAATTTCCACATTTTCAAGAGACTTGTGAGTTTTGGTTATCTGAATCATATGAGAGAACTCTTCATCCAAATGAGTGAATGAACTTATTAGTGAATCAAATTTCTCTGTCACAAAGTCCAAGAGCTGCAAAGATTTAAAGAGAAACAAGTTAGACAAAAAAGAATATACAGACAGCCTAAAGAAGAGTATGTTAAGACAATATATGATTTGCAAATCAAAAGTCACAACACAATGAAAGTGGCAACAGCTATCTAAAATTTAAATAGCTACAAATGTACGATCAATAGCAATTAGTAAATAAACCTAAACACATGTAACATTCATCCTAACATTATTCAGTGAATTAGAGCAAACATTAGGGACAAGGAAGATGCAGAATCATTCAGTCTTTCTTCCAGACAGTCATTCAAGCTTGCAACTGATTATTGGTGAGATGAAAGAAGAGGGAACTCGCTGATAAAGTTTCTTGAACTGAAAAACAAAGCATGTCTTTGATTCTCATAAATGTACCATAATAAATTTGAATTTAAAAATTCCAAACACCAGACATCAATTTAGCATTGCCAAAAAGATGTCTCAGCACTAAGTTCTATCATTCATTGAATAAAAAATTAAATGCTCATTAGAGGCTTATATTGTGTGTTGTGTGTGTTAGAATATGCGGAAATATCTTATCATATCATAGATTATCCCCCAAGATGTGTTTCCCTTATTAGTTAGGATTATTATTAGTTAATTTAAGTCAAAATTAGTACTCTAGGTTTTATGAACATATCGAACACATCAATACATTGTATTGTAATACATTTCAGTTAATATCAATTCAGCATTTCAATCTCCCTTCCTCTCTATACATATAGCCCTTGCTCCTGGTTGAGATTGGAAAGGAAATAAGGCTTTCAATAAAACTCTTAACGTATCAATATGTCACATTCATTAACCCTCCATATACTATTTAGTATAGTTTCTATCTTAACAAAGAATATGAATACATATTTTTCAACAGTCAACAACTAGGATTAAACTATTCTGCCTACAAACTAAAAAGAAAAAGATGGAAATACCATATTTAGACGTTCACTGTTGGGATATCTCGATAGTGCAGATGCTATTGATCTCCTCAAAAGCTCCCCAATTCCTTCTACCCCAAGTTTAACAGAAATATGAAATGCCTCAGCTGCATTTGTTTGAGCAAGTAGACTTGCAAGTGGTTGGATCTCATCATCACTATATTCATTAATTCCAGTAGCTATGCAATTTTCATTAACTTGATGCAGAACATAGTCAAAAAGCACCGAATACAGATTTTTCCTCTCCTCTCTCGAGTTTACAAGGGCATACTGCATCCAACAAAGAAAAAAATGGGAGGAAATCCTTCAAGTATTGCAAATTTAAAAATACTGGTATAACAAGGACCTTAGATCATGTCTTCATTCTACACTTGCATTCTTGTGAAAGCAGAGACTATCTTATAAATCAAACAATATGGAAAATTTATATTGGGCACAGCAAGTGAGCAAAAAGTTTTACATATTCATCACCTTATCTCCAACTTAAGGAAAAGAATGATCACGAGTATTTTCTTTCTTATATAGTCAAGGTCCATTATAATTTGTATACCTTAAGAAGGTTAGTATTACACTTGACTTCTCGATTTGAGAATTGTGAGTTGTAGCATTGCAATTGAACCACAGTTGACCCCCCCTCACCCCCCACTCTTACCGGAAAAAAAAGCATAAGCATTGAAAATATATAAGTCTTAGTTGTGACTATTAGTCTTGTGTGTATGATCTGAATTAAGCACTGTCCTATGAGGAAAAGTGTAAATGCTTGTTGTACTTTAAAATCAAGATCAGATTATATATAGATGGATGGGTAGATAGATAGATAGAATCACTTTTACTTTGACTATACAATCCTATTATAAATAACACAAAAATGTTCAATGCTTAACACTATCGGCTAAGTAGGAAATACAAACAGTATTTATAGATTTTAAATTTTAAATTGATAACAGTACAGAAATAATAAATCCTACATTTTATGTCCTCTCCTTATATATCAAGCTTGTGGTTGAAAATAAGCATACCTCACGTAAAAGAAATTGAACTCCTCCAATCAGATCAAGTTGATTCACGAGAAACTTTGGTGTGCTAGGTAGGAGCTCAACAACTTCGTCAGGAACCTCATACAATATGTTAGCTAACATGGAAATGAGCTTACAATGAACTAATTCTGCCCAGGAATTCTTTCTGCTGGTTTCTATAAGTGCTTTGATAACCTAAAGGCAGAATGTGTAAATAAATTAAACGGGGTAATCACAATTACAAAAACTATAATAACAAAACCTTATTCCACTAGTTTAAGTCAGCTACATGGATCACACGACACCATTTGGCTCAATTAAAGACCAAAGTTTCAATGATGTTACTTACCATAAAATCCCTCTTGACCACTTCCAAATGGAGTAATCACAATTAATGATTATGTATTTATAATTCTATTGACATGAACCACACTAACTATCAAAACAAAGAAATGAATGGCTACAAAAAGACTCAAGACAAAAAAAAGACCCAATTCATAAACTTTAGTCTAAAAATTGCTTCTTGGTTTAATTTCATTAAGCAATACAATTTACATAGAGCCATATGTCCTAGAAAAGGGAGACAAACCATGGCTATGGACTGATCAAAGAAAATGGGTTTGGGACTGGAAGTACAATCTCTTTGTGCCATTTGATTCTTAAAAACAGTTTTGAGAAACATAATTAAGAAGAAAATTTCGTAGGAAAAAATTGACCAAAAATAATTAGTTTAATGCTGGTTGTACATGTATATCTAAAATTCTAAACATCGGTTTAAGTAGTGAGAGAACACAAGCCAATGCCCCCTTTATCGTTCTCTTCCCCACACTATCCCCTTAATAAGTTGCAGGACATTGTCTGATTCCAAGAAAATGGAATTGAGTTGAATGCTATGTGTATATCACATTAAATTTCATTCAAATGCTCAACCATTCTGGAAGTCTTCAAAGGTAAAAAGCCATGAGCAGCTCTTATATCAGTATGAATAACCAAATAGATTTAAGTTAACTTTAACATGGGTTTTCTCTTTACTGTGATAAGAAAAGAAGTGAAAAAATGGGGAGAGAGAAAAGAAAAAACTTGCGAAAGATTCAAGTAGAGAGAAAATTGAGAAAGGCGAACATGGAAAATCATAGGGACAAAATGCAGATAAAATCAGGGATAGCAATTGTGAAAGAGATGGTTCCAATCTTTTGTCTTCGACAAGTGACTGGAGTGAACTCCAATGATGGGTTTTCTCTTTACTGTGCTTTGATAAGAAAATAAGAGAAAGAGGGGGAGATAGAAATGAAATAAAACGCCAAAAATTTTGAGAGAAAATTGAAGTCAGAAAGAGAAGGACAAATATGCAAATCATTGGGATATGGTTCCAATCACTTGTCTTCAATGAGTGCTATGCAGAAAAACAAAGAATGCATGGAAAAAAAAAAAGAAGGAAATAGCATGAAACTATGAATGCAAAGGGTATGCATCATTGCATTACTACTTATTAGTTACTGTCTATTAAAGGGGAGGAATAAACTCAATCGAAAGCAGAATAAAACAAAAATGGGATTTCCATGATCTCCTGGTAAAATGAAAATATGAAAAGGGTAATATCATGTCTCACCCTTATGTCAAGAACTTGCAATCGATTTCTGTGGATCTTTCCATTATCACAGAGAAAATAAAGTAAGCAACTGAGTGCAGATGCCCAGACAGATTCTTCCTTTTCTTCAGTCTGTATAAAACAATTAACCAGCATAAAATGTTAGGTTGAGAACATCATGATTAGACCATTGTTGTAAGAATTTCTACAATAAAGATACAATTAAAAAATTGGTAATCCACCAAAGCAAAATCAATGACCTAATCTTTAAAGGTCTAAAACCTTATTTGGCTTCCTCCTAATTCTTCAACCCACCTATCCTATAATCCCATTTGTATTAATGTTACTTTATAAAGCATAATATGACATGCAAATATCGTACTTGTTCAAGAACAAGGACTTTCTATTGCATCGATGGCTACTTTTCTAAATTGGCACAGCATTTAAAAAGCAAGCACTCATATCTATAGCATCAATTGACATCATAGCATGCATAACAGAAGTCATAATGTCAAGTGAATAGACTAAATAAAAGAACCAGTATGAACCTACTAATAAAACGATTCTAGCCAAGAAAATTTATGAAGAAACAAAAACATTAATCTTCTAGGAATTCTTTTTCAGCTCAAAGTTGGTCAATAGGAAAGGAGGATCAATAATACCTGCACAAGAAGAAGTAGTATCTCATACAAAATATTTAAAATCCAAGACTCAAAATTATCAATTGCAGAGAAAGTGTCCAATTTGTTCGGATAATTTCCTTTTCTGCTTCCTTGGGCCATAAGTTGAGTGTCACTACCATAATAAGATTCTCGAGAATATTCTTCTTCAATTGTGGAAGCATCATCCACTATGATTGGCTCTAGGAGATGAGCATGAACCCCAAAATTTAGAATTAAATCAAATGTTTGAACCCTGCAAGCTGTTTTAGAAGAACTAAGCATCTCCTGAAAGATGTATTTGAAAATCCAGTTAGTAACAACTAACAATAAAAACATTTTAAAATATTGTCATAATGATAATAGGAAACAAGTACTTTGTCTATTCATCACCTCAAGCAAAGAAAGCGTGAGTGGAGTAGCAATCTGATAATCCAAAATATACCTACAAAACAGTCCACCCACCCACTATCAACTCAGAACAGCCCACCCACTATCAGAATGTAAACAATAATCCCATACCAACTGTATCCCTATAACAAGAATGGAAGAAAATATAAACAGACAATAAGTGCATTGAAACATACGTGTCAATAACAAGTTTAATAAGGACGCTAACAGCCACATCCATTGATGGTTTTCCACTGTTATTTCTTAGCCTAGTTGACATCATCATAACATTGGTATTTTGGGAAGGCTCTGAGCAAACAGCAGCAAGGACTTCACATACCTCAGCAGAATTCAATCGCAAAGGTTGTTGCTCACTGGTCAGCATAAGATTATCTTTAGTGAAAGATAAAAAGAGAATATATCAACTATAAATAATCAGTGTATCATCAACAAATGTAAATTTTTTAAATGAAAACACAAGCAATATGCAATTTTCTATTCAAGAAACATAATTATATATTAATTTGTTTATAAAAATAATTAATAATTTGTGAGAGTAAGAAAAATAATGAAAACAGCTATCAAGAATTAGAAAGGAAGAGGAGAAGGAGGCAAAGGAAGGAAGATGATAAAGCAGAAAGGTTAAATTGTTATTTTTTATATAAGCTAAGATTTTATAAATCAGAAAGGTTAAATTGGTTAATAAGTTAATATTATGTTAAATATGGCCACACACTTTCATCGTCTTGAGGGGGGTGATCATTGATTGGGATTGGGGAAATTTTGGATCAAACCCTATCGACAATCTCCAGGTCAGGTTTCTAGGTGCAAGCCTGACCTAACCCAATTGTATTTGGATCAGGTTGGCTCATCAAGTTTATTGTCATAATGGGAAAAATACAAAAAAGAAGAAGGAAAAATAAATAAAAAATTATAAAAATTGAAAGAAAATTGTTATCCTGTCTCAAAAACCAGAATTATTCTATGAAGCACATCCACTCAAACATGCTGATATTTTTACTCAAACAGCTGAAATCCCAATAATATACTATCCCAAACATGCTCTAAATCACATTAAATTTCTATTTTATTTGTTATACTAAATGTTATATTAAGTGTTTCTTAATTTATGTCATATAATAAGGTCATGTCGAGTATAGGAATTGTTAAAGCCAAGACCCAACCGAACTCAATCAGGTTAATACAAATTCAACCGATCAAACCCATGAGTCAGACCCAACCTTTTATTTTGCGGTTGGTCAGGTTGGGTATATCCATGATCACCCCTATGGCCCTATGACTTTAGTAGATTCCACGACTTCCTCTGGAATACAATTACAAATATAGAGCACCGATTTAAACACTGCTTGTTTATTATACATGAATTAGAAAGACAATTTGAGATGAAAGCATATACCACAATCAAAGATTAAAAAAGGAGCATTACAAATAAATATGAACCATGTATTCCAGAGCAAATTATAGCATTATATTGAGAACTTTCTTTACATACCTAAAAAGCTTTTTGGGATTGCAGATTTTTCAATAGAAATGCTAACCATTAAATATATATATATATATATATATAGATATAGATATAGATATAGATATGTATGTCTTATTGTAGTTAACTCTAATCGAAGAAAGAAAAATATTCTGAATCTAAACAGGAGAACAGTTACAGCAATTAGACTTGTCCCTAAAGCCATACTCAACTGAAAAGTTGTGTTATACTATTATGACATCCATTTTGAGATGGAGGGAATATCCGAATATATACAAAAATACTTAAAAAATATTTTTAAAGAATTTCTCTATCTGTACCTGTAATATCGATACTGAAAGAGTTGTCGAGCTCGAGGACGGAGTGTACTCACAGGAGAATCCTCCCTATAGGAATCAGTATGTTCAGATTAGCAAATTACATCATCAAAAGCATTTAGCAAGTCAAAAGTAGTGGAGAAAAAAAAAGACATTATAATTTGCCTTTTGTCCAAGTAAAAAGAGAATATTATATTGTAGCAAAGCAATTCAATTACTTGTTATATAAATAGCATTTAAGGTTTTGTGTATATTTATATTTATGGTGAACAAAGTCACTGCCAAACAAAACTTGAAATTACTGCATAGCCCTTAAACAGTCAAACCTGTCCATAGAAATCATATTAGAGACTAATACTCCTATATTTATACTAATATTCTAGATGAAATACTATAGTACAACTAGAGCAAACCGAAACAGTAACACTCCTAACATGAATATGCCTTGCATGTAAGGAATTTCCTAGCATACAACTAATGCAACAAGACCTAAACTACTCCAAAATTTAAATTCATTAAAACAGAGATGAAACTGAAAAAAATAAAAATATCAGAACAGAAAGTTATCTGGTAGAAGAACATGCCAAACTTGACGAGGGCCTGCTTTTGTGCGTTTAGATGCTGTTATTGCTCTCAGGTGGGGACAAGCAGATGCAGAATTAGTAAATGATGTTGCTGGAGAAGCCTGCAATAGTTGATCCAGATAAGGCATATCATCCGTCCCAAAATATTTCCATGGTTGCCCCTTCATCTTAGCTCCAATGTCTCCTTCAAGTAGAGCTGCAGCACCAACTTCTAAGAAATTATATGCTCTCATGCCTTGTGAATTTACAGCATGATCACTGTATTAAAATATGTTTGAAAAACCACTATAAATTTCTGAAGCAATTTTTGAAGAGATAAATTAAAACGAATAACAGAAATATAAACAACAGTGGCCATTAACACAACACCTAGACCTGTAGATCAAAACCAAATATAAAATATTCATTACCTGTCAGCTTTCATTGATGATGACTGCTGTTTCTCAAGCCAACGCCATTGTAAAATATCATGGGCAATGAACCCAAGTTCGTCTTTTTCATCAATTTTTTCAATTTTTGATAACTTAGAAATAGATGAAGTGACTGAATCCTTCTCCACTGATTCTGTGACACTTTCTGGACATAGTTGGGAATTGAAGGATTTACTCAACAATGATGACAATGTTGGCAGTGATTGTCCCAACGCAGAAGGTGGTCCGGGAAATGAAGCTGGTAGAAAATGCCGCTTCGGAATGTGTTGAGCCACAAGGGAACGCACATAACTCAGTGATTTGAGAATTGCCCCAGAAGTAAAACTAGATACAGGCAAAGGAGATGTATTTGTGGATGTTGCTAAAGCACCAGTTTGTTGATTCAAAGATCTTGACCATGGTCGATTCAGATTAATATCACATTGAGCAATAATGGTTGAACAAAAAAGATCTATCTGAAGTAAAGTCTCCTCACTTGGTTTGTATCTGTATAAATTAACTAGTTGAGAACTCTTAAGTCTTAATAGCATAAGTAGCAAGTAACAAATGATGCTTTCTTGTGTAATACTGTAACACAAATCCAAAGAAAATGCATTCAAGTTATTGATTAAAGAGTGTCAAACTAAATGACAAAATATGTACCGCATCTACCAACCCCCTCCCCACAAAACAGAGGGTAGAAAGAGAGAATCAAAGTCGAGATAGATTAGGCTATTTACAAAATCACAATCCATATTTGATAGATATAAGAATAGGTGGGGACAAGTGTATGATAGAAGGAAGGGTATGAGGGGAAATAAGAATTAGTCACTAAATGATATAATTGTACCTGTCAGTTAGTTACCTAAGTTGAGGAATATAAATAGAAATAGGAGGGAAAAGGGAGGTAGGTAATCAGTTGGAGGTAGTGACCTCGAATTCACTAGCTGTGTAACAGAAGCTCTGAAATAATATCTCTATTCTTTAATATCTCTGTTCTTGAGTAATCTCTCTATTCTTGCATCTATCTGTTAGGTACTGGTACAGAAAAGAAAAAGAACGAAGGTTTTATTCACCACACAATACTTGCATACACTGTGACTTCGAGGGTCACCACCTCCTAAAAGAATCTCCTCCTTGATCCACTCTCAAAGATCCCCCTTTATACATTTCTCTCTCCCCTGTTAGTTATAACTCACTAAACTTAGTTATACTAACAATTAAATTGCTATCTAAACCCTCTTTCATACGTTTGACCCCACCTCCTATCAATACCCTCCCCTTGAAGCCGGACCTTGTCCCCAAGGTCCATTTCAGGAAATACCCTCTGTAAATCTTCAACTAATTCCCAGCTATTTTCATGGTGAGGTAGATCTCTCCACTTAATCAATACTTCTTGTTTCCCAGCTGCAGTTGTCCTCTGTTTAAGAATCCTTTCTGGCTGCATGTGAAGCTCCCATTGTTCATCTAACAATTCTGGCAAAGGCTGAGGAACCACAGTTGCTTTAACTGATTTTTTAAGCAATGAAATGTGAAAAACTGGATGAATTTTACTTTCTGCTGGCAGTTCCAACTTGTAAGCTACTTCTCCCAATTTCTGTATTATTTTATAAGGTCCATAAAACCTGGGACTTAATTTCTCATTTATTTTTCTGGCCAAGGACTTCATCCTATATGGTTGGATCTTTAAGTAAACCCAATCTCCCACTTCTAAGTTCACTTCCCTCCTTCTTTTATTAGCATATTTCCTCATATGATCCTGGGATTTTAGCAAATTACTTCTCAACTCCTGTAACAACACATCTCTATCTCTACAAAGCTTCTCTACTTCTTCTAATTTAGAAGGAATATCACTGTTTTTTATCAGCCCAGGAGGTGCTTGTCCATATAATGCCTGAAAAGGAGACATTT
>PYAF01005195.1:888696-941119 GCA_007407185.1 Glycine tomentella
GCCGCTAATTTCTGCAAAATTTTTTCAATTCCGTCTAACCGGGTTTCAATTTTGACCCGACTAGCCTCGGTTGCTACTCGATAAGCCTCCATGGCCTCGCGGTCGAGTTCCCTCGCCTCGCGTGTCTCCTCCAGTGCTCGCTCCATCACGTCAAGTCTCGCGTCCATCTTGTTACTACTCTTCGTACCCATTCACCTCACAGGCTCCAGAAACGGAGCTCTGATACCAGTGTTAGGTACTGGTACAGAAAAGAAAAAGAACGAAGGTTTTATTCACCACACAATACTTGCATACACTGTGACTTCGAGGGTCACCACCTCCTAAAAGAATCTCCTCCTTGATCCACTCTCAAAGATCCCCCTTTATACATTTCTCTCTCCCCTGTTAGTTATAACTCACTAAACTTAGTTATACTAACAATTAAATTGCTATCTAAACCCTCTTTCATACGTTTGACCCCACCTCCTATCACTATCTCTCTTAATCCTATCGCTACTGGTCCAGTTCTAACAACTGGTATCAGAGCTCCAGATTCTGGGGCTTGGAGGTGAATGGGTTCGAAGGGAAATAACAAGATGGAATCGAGAATTGATGCTATGGAGAAGGCGATTGATGAAACGCGGGAATTACTGGAGTTGCGGTTTGGGGCGATGGAATCGATGGTGCAGCAACTGACGATGATGATGGAGAAAGCGACCAGGGCGGATGAGGCGCGAGAGAAAGCGACTAGGTCAGAGGATGCGCGAGAGAAAGAACCGAACAAGATCGAAAGGCGGAAGGAGAGCGGAAGTCGATTGGGGTGGAAGAACTTGGATATACCGTTGTTTGGGGGAGAAGATGTGTTTGGGTGGATTGCGCGCATGGAGCGATATTTCAGGCTCCAGGGAGTAGTCGAGGAAGAGCGGATGGAAGCGGTGCTGGTTGCCTTGGAAGGAGATGCTCTGGGCTGGTTCCAATGGTGGGAGCAAAGAAATCCCAATCAGTCTTGGGGAGAGTTTGTAGCGGCAATCACACAGCGATTTCACGGAAGTATGTTCGGGAACCCTTTTCAAAATCTGTTGACTTTGAAACAAGAGGATACTGTGCAAGAGTTTGTGGGTCAGTTTGAAAAATTAGTAGGGAATATAAGGGGGTTGGATGAAGGGATGTTAGTAGAAATATTTTTGAAGGTTTTGAAAGAAGAAATAAGTGCTGAGGTGAGGTTATATGATCCAAGAAATTTAATGGAGGTGATGGGAAAGGCTAGACAGGTGGAAGAAAAAATAAGGGTGTGGGCCAAGCTACCCAGAAACAGTGGCAGAGGGTGGATGGTACAGAAAAACAATTATTGGGGGCAAAGGAATTGGAGAGAGGGGTCTAGTGCTGGAGGGTCTAGTGGAGAAGGTGCAGTAGTTAATAAAATAATAATGAAGGGTGGAAGGGAAGGAAAAATTTTCACAAGCTGTCTCCAATGGAAGTAAACGAAAAAATGAAAAAAGGGGAATGTTTCACTTGCAATGAGAAATATAACCCTAATCATATATGCAAAAACAAACAGTTGAGATTGTTGATAATGGAGGAAGAAGAAGAAGAAGAGCAGTTGCAGGAAAAAGAAGAAAAAATGGAAAAAGAAGAATTGTATCAATTAGGATTACATAGTATTGAAGGATTCACCACTAAAAGATCCTTCAAACTGTGGGGGTGGCTGAAGGAAAGAAGAGTGGTGATATTAATAGATTGTGGTGCCACTCACAATTTTATTTCAGCATCATTGGTGGAGGAATTGCAATTGAAATTTACTGCAACTAATCCCTATTCAGTAGAGGTGGGGGATGGTCATAAAGTGAGAGGCCAAGGTATGTGTAAAGGTTTGGTGATCAGGCTACCAGGATTAGATATAACTCAAGATTGTTATCTGTTTGAGTTGGGAGGGGCAGACCTGGTGTTAGGAGTGGAATGGCTAGCTAGTTTGGGGGAGTTGAAGGCTAATTTTGAGAAATTAATTCTAACAGTTAAGGTGGGTGACAAAGAAGTAAATTTGAGAGCTGAACCAGAATTAGTTAAGGCTGCCATTAGTGTAAAAGCTATACAAGGCGTTCTGTTGCAGGAAGATCAAGGGTTTTTGATAGAATTGAAAGCTGTGGAGGTCGATGACAGAGAAGGACAGATTCCTGTTGGTATCAAGGAAGCATTGGAACAATTTAGTGAGGTTTTCCAGACACCTCACAGTTTGCCACCTCATAGGAGTAAGGACCATTGTATCAACATACAACCTGGGAATAAAATACCAAATTTAAGGCCCTACAAATGTCCCTATTATCAGAAAGATGAAATAGAGAAGCTGGTGAGAGATATGTTAGCAGCAGGGATTATTAGGACAAGTATAAGTCCTTATGCTAGTCCTGTAATATTGGTAAAGAAAAAGGATGGAAGCTGGAGGTTTTGTGTTGACTATAGGAGGTTGAACAAGATCACTGTTCCAGATAGGTTTCCTATGCCTATAATAGAAGAATTATTAGATGAAATTGGGGGAGCAGAATGGTTTTCGAAGCTGGATCTAAGGGCTGGTTATCACCAAATTAGAATGAAAGAAGAAGATGTGCAGAAAACAGCTTTTAGGACTCATGAGGGACATTATGAATTTCTGGTTATGCCATTTGGGTTAACAAATGCACCTGCTACTTTCCAGGCTCTTATGAATGAGGTATTAAGACCATTTTTAAGACAATTCGTGCTGGTATTTTTTGATGATATCCTTATATATAGTGGGACTTTGGAGGCTCATGTTTTGCATGTCAAGACTGTGTTGCAAGTGTTACAGCAACAGAAACTATATGTAAACAAGAAAAAATGTAGTTTTGGACAGAGATCCTTAGAATATTTGGGGCATATTATTTCTGGTAGAGGAGTGGAGGCTGATAAAAACAAATTAGAAGCAATGACTCAATGGCCTAAACCTAAAGATGTTAAAGGGCTGAAGGGTTTTTAGGCCTGACTGGTTACTATAGAAGATTTGTGAGAAATTATGGGAAAATAGCTCAACCATTAAATGCTTTATTAAAGAAGAATGCTTTCAAGTGGGGAGAGGAAGCTGAGATTGCGTTTGAACAATTAAAGACAGCTATGAAGGATCTGCCTATTCTAAAAACTCCAGATTTTTCAAAAGAATTTGTGATAGAAACAGATGCTTCAGGTACTGGTTTGGGTGCAGTATTATTACAAGAAGGGAAGCCTCTTGCTTTTTGGAGTAAGGCTTTGACAGGGAGGAGTCAACTCAAATCAGTATACGAAAGAGAACTGATGGCTGTAGTATTAGCTGTTAAAAAGTGGAGACACTACTTATTAGGAAGAAAGTTCATCATTAAAACAGATCAGAAAAGTTTAAAATTTTTGAATGAGCAGAAATTGTTGAATGAAGATCAATTTAAGTGGGCCACAAAGTTGATCGGATATGAATTTGAGATTCAATACAGGCCTGGAAGAGAGAATGTGGTAGCTGATGCTCTTTCAAGGCAGTTTGCATTTACTGCTATTTCAATAGTGCAACAAGAAGAGTGGGAAGAATGGGAGAAGGAATTGCAAAGTGATCAACAGGTATTTGATATATATAAAGGCCTGTTAACTAAATCAGTGGAGAAAGTGGGATATGAAATACAAGGAGGGAAATTATATTACAAAGACAGATTGGTGTTAGCTAGGAGTTCAGCCAGAATTCCTGTTATATTGAAAGAACTGCATGATTCACCTATAGGTGGTCATTCAGGTTTCTTTAGGACCTTGAAGAGAGTTGCTGGGGTAGTTTTTTGGCATGGCATGAAGAATGATGTGAGGAGATATGTAGCTGAATGTGAAATATGCCAGAGGAATAAATCCAGCACATTATCACCAGCAGGATTATTGCAGCCTTTGCCTATTCCCACTAAGGTATGGACAGATATCTCTTTAGATTTCATTGGAGGATTACCTAAGGCAAAAGGCAAAGATACTATCTTAGTAGTAGTGGATAGATTGACCAAATATGCTCACTTTTTAGCTCTGTCTCACCCTTTTACTGCAAAGGAAATTGCTGAAATTTTTGTAAGAGAAGTGGTTAGATTACATGGTTTTCCAAGGTCAATAGTGTCTGATAGGGACAGCATATTCATGAGTCAGTTTTGGAGAGAGCTATTCAAGCAAGCAGGGACACAATTGAGGATGAGTTCTGCTTACCATCCTCAATCTGATGGACAAACAGAAGTAGTTAACAGATGCTTGGAGGTTTATCTAAGATGTCTAACTGGTACTAAACCAAAGCAATGGCCTAATATGTTAGCTTGGGCAGAGTTTTGGTTTAATACTAATTACAATATATCAACAAAAATGTCCCCTTTTATAGCTTTATATGGACAGGCACATCCACTGTTGATTAGAGGTGCAGATTTACCTTCCAAGGTAGAAGAAATTAATAAACTGACAAAAGACAGAGATGAGTTGATTCAAGAATTAAAGAGGAATTTGGTAAAAGCTCAAGAGCAGATGAAGAAATATGCTGATAAACATAGAAGGGAAGCAGAATTTGAAGAAGGAGATTGGGTGTTTTTGAAACTACAGCCATATAGAATGAAGTCTTTAGCAAAGAAGTTAAATGAGAAATTAAGTCCAAGGTTCTATGGCCCTTACAAGGTGATACAGAAAATAGAAGCAGTAGCTTATAAATTAGACTTACCAGATGATAGCAAAATACATCCGGTATTTCATGTTTCTTTACTAAAGAAAGCTATTAAGCCAACTGCTGTGAGTCAGCCATTACCAAGTGTTTTGAATGAAAACTGGGAATTACAAGTAAAAGCAGAACAGATTATGAAAACCAGAATTACAGAAGCAGGGAAACAAGAAGTACTCATCAAATGGGAAGGGCTTCCGCATCATGAAGATAGCTGGGAAAGTTGGGAAGAAATCAGCAGCATGTTTCCAGACTTGGACCTTGGGGACAAGGTCCATCTTGAAGGGGAGGGTATTGATAGATATAAGAATAGGTGGGGACAAGTGTATGATAGAAGGAAGGGTATGAGGGGAAATAAGAATTAGTCACTAAATGATATAATTGTAACTGTCAGTTAGTTACCTAAGTTGAGGAATATAAATAGAAATAGGAGGGAAAAGGGAGGTAGGTAATCAGTTGGAGGTAGTGACCTCGAATTCACTAGCTGTGTAACAGAAGCTCTGAAATAATATCTCTATTCTTTAATATCTCTGTTCTTGAGTTCTCTCTCTATTCTTGCATCTATCTCTCTTAATCCTATCGCTGCTGGTCCAGTTCTAACAATATTCCATGCCCATGACCTGTTGGGCTTTATTTAGGGATCCTATTTTCTTTTTTTTTAATCCATTTAATGATTCAGAGGTAGGGGTGAGGGAGGGTTAGATAAATGAAGTTTTTAATTGAAGGAAAAGAGCACACCCCCCCCAAAAAAAAAAAAATTATTCCTTTTGCAAATAGACACTCAAAACTCTTCTGCAAAAAAATACCATGTACTTTACTTTCATTCTAAATTAATATTTAAACTTTACATTTTTTGCAAATAGACACCTTGAACTTTATGATCATTCCAATTGATCCTTAAACTCTATCCTTTTTACAAAATAGTTCTTCCTAATTCCTATCATGTTAGAGTTAAATTACTAACGAAAAAGAAATATCAATAGTTTACTTATCTTAAATGTCAATCATTTAGCTAAGTAGTTGGCACAAGTGGTTAATGTGTTAAAGTTAACGTTGAATCGTTCGGGTATTACCCAAGTTCGATTCTTAGCATAAACAATTCTTGGTCAGACTTTATTTACCTCCCGACCAAACTCTGGATTACTTAGGGTCCCTTTCCCTTGATGAACCGGAGGGTTAAGACAAAAAAAATGTCAATCATTCATTAATCTTTTTCTTTTGTTACATTCCATTTTTCCATATATTAAAATAGAATAAAAATATAGATGAACTTAAAAAAAATCCTTTTGATTTTTAATGTTTCGACAAGTGATTTATGAAAATAAAACTAATAAATGATTGAAATTTGAAATAAATAACTGGCATAGACTTCTTCTCTGTGAGTAATTTAACCCATATTGAATATAAGAGTTTATTTCAAAATGGATAAATTTTAAGGATTAACTGAGATGAAATTAAAATCTAGGTGTCTATATGCAAAAACAGGTAAAGTTTTAGGATCCATTGGTACAAAATTAATGTTTAAGATGGTTCTTTAGAAAGAGTAAAGTTTAAGGATTCATTGGGATGAAATTAATGTTTAAGATATTTATTTGCAAAGAGAGTAACGAGGATCAATTGAGTCAAAGCTAAAGTTTAGGGTGTCCATTTGCAAAAGAGGTAATGTTTAGGGAGGTTGAGTACTCTTTTTCCTTTTATTAAAATAAGCCAACATTATAGTGACAAGTAGTTTCAAGAAATTAGGATGACAGAGAGACAATGTCTCAGATAATGTTACGATAGAATAGAATACCCATTCATTCAAATAACATACCTTAGAAGATAGCGTTTGAAAAGTGTCACACACCTTGAGACTACTGCAGGACTGGTGAAAATAGTTTTAAATGTTAGCAGCAGAAAATTGAAACTCAAAGTGATTTACGTAATGCTAAACAGAAAAACTTATAAAGAAAAAGAAATAGTTGTCAATGTAAATCTAAATTGCAAGAAACAACATGGTTGTGATAAGTCTAAAATATAGAAGACCATCCATGTGAACAAAATGATGCATCATAAGAGCAATGGTTTGATGCAGTCTGGACAATCTCATAACTACCCTTTATCAACAAAAAATGTTACAACTGATAATTACCTCCGCTCCCTCTCTGCAATAGTATGTCCCAAAATTGTGCTGTAAGCCAAGTCTGTGGTTGCAGGGTCTGCCAGATAGTCCTGCAATCATACATTTTAGACTTAGTCCCAGAATTAGTGTGAAGGTAAGACCTTGTGCATTGAATATTAAGCATAATGGTCTGTAGTCATGGTGGTATACCATGAATGATGACACTAAATAAAAGCTGGCTATGAGATACAGAATTATATTACAGCTAGTAAAGTACATACATGTGATGTGAAGAAAGCACAATGAACTCAATGAAACATGAAACGATTGACAATACAAGAAACGGTATATGCCTTAAAACATGAAATAGCCATGTACAGATACTCGCAAAGACTCGTTGCTACAAAAAAATATTTGTCGCATACGGTTTATGTCATCATTATGATATTGTGCCGTAGTGTATGCTATTTGCAGATGATATTGTGTTTATTGATGAGACCAAAGATGATGTTAATAGGAAACTTGAATTGTGGATAAACACTTTGGAATTTAAAATATTCACAATAAGCAAGAGCAAGACTGAGTATATGAAGTGTGAGTTTTCGCTGGTAAGAGATGATGATCAAGACCTTGTGCATCTACTTGGTCAAGAGGTACCCAAAAAAAGATGTTTTTAGATACTTGAGATCAATTTTGCAAAAATGTGAAGAGATTGAAGAGAATGTAAATCATAAAATCAAAGCAGGGTGGATGAAATGGCGGAGTGGGTCTGGGTTTTTATGTGACCGCAAAATCCCCCTTAAGTTAAAAGAAAATTTTTATAGAACAGTTGTAAGATCTGCAATGTTATATGGAGCTGAATGTTGACTAGCACATAGGTAACATGAACATAAAATAGGAGTAGCAGAAATGAGGATGTTAAGGTGGATGTGTGGTTATACGAAGATGGATAAAATAAGAAATGAAGATATTGGACGGAAGATAGCAGTAGTATCAGTGAGTGAAAAGATGAGGGAGCATAGATTGAGTTGGTTTGTGCACATAATAAGACGACACCTGGATATTCCTGTAAAAACAAGAGTCTGTTACCAAGAGTTCGACACAAAGAGAGGTAGATGTAGACCGAAACTTACCTAGAGAAAGGTAATTAAACAATACTTAATGGAGTAGGATATAGATTGGTGGAAGGTGTGTCTTAGGACGGAATGGAGAAAAACTAAAACTTGTTAGAGGATTAGACCCGTTATTATCTCTATGTCTCAGAAGATCCTTTTTTAATTATTTTCCTCTTCTTTTTTCTCTTTCTTCTTTCATCCTTCTTTTTTTACCTTTTTTTTTTCAATTTCTTCGTATTTATCATTGGGTTCATCTACCCCAATTAACTTGGTTAAAGATGGCGGTGATGTTGATGTTCACAGTATATGTCATCATTCTCAATTTCCCAGTACAGGTGGTATACTATCTTAAACTTCATGAAACTACAAAAAACAAAACAAAAAAAAGGAATGGCATTTGCATTAAAAGTTACTACTATAAAAACATTCTTGAATATATAAAAACACATCTAATAATTATCATAAAAAGAAAGTAGGAATGTTAGAAAGAGAATTTAGAATTATATTCTACAATAAATTACAAATCATATTCCAAAACGGTAAAAGCAGAGAGAAATAATAAGAATGAATGAAGGGCTAACCCGAAGGGTTCTGGAAGGTTCGAGGGCGGAGGTGAGGGGAGAGGAGAGGCAATCGGCGACGGCGCGACGGAGAGGCTCGGGAAGCTTGTTGAGGAAGGAAGATCTCAACCTGGATATGGCGGGACGTTGCTGCATCTGAGAGAGACTGAAGGTGGTTGAAGACATGGACACTCGATTTATAATGGAAATGGAATTGGGGAACTAATAAAGCAAAGGAGTCTCTCACTCACTCTCTTGAGATAGAGAGAGTGAGTGAGAGGGAGACTATGAGCTGGCATGTGCTGCCAAGGTTGACTAGGGGAAAGCAACGCCAATTTCGGGTATACGCAGGTTTTCAAAATTGATACAGCATGAACCCCTTCTAAGTTTTGCGTTTAGACATGGAGAAAAATTATACTAGTAGTAGAAATAAAGACTAATATGCAATTTCCTCCCTTTAAATCCTTGATTTTATTTCTCTTATTTTTTTAATTAATATATTTTATCATTTATTCTTAAATTCCTAAGTAATTATATTATTTAATTATTTATATACGATTGTATTATTTAAATTTATTTTTTATGAACTGACATAAAAAATATTTCTCTTTCTCTTACTATTTATGTCTCTCTTTTTTTCAGCATATATGTCTCCCTTAGGATACATGTTTATTTTATATATAAGTAAACTTCATAATAAATAAATATTTTAATTATATAAATTATATTACAATTAATATTTGTAATAAATAAAAATTGCCAACATATAAATTATATTTTAAATTTATAATAAATACTTTTCGTTATAATATACTTTTTTAACTATTGATAAAAAAAATAAAGATATTAAGATTCAATTTAGAAATAAAAAATGAAAACAATGGATTAAAGAAATAAAACATTGCAATAAAAAAATATAAAATATTAAGAAATCTTTAAAAACATTATTGATGAAGAAAAAAACTTAAAAAAATGTTATTGTTACATAATTAATCGAGCACAAACCATGCAAAAATGTCTTTTGTAATTTTTTTATTGAACAATTAGAAGTTTTTACATATTAGGTTAGGTCATATTTGACTAAATGCGTTATCTTCATCTATTTAAAAAATAGGTTGGATTGACTTTATGATTTTTTTTTGTATGTCCAACCCAATCCAATCAAAAATATATTTAAAATTTAGTTGGGTTAATATGATGTTGATTTGAAAATTAATTTTTACTTTTTTAAAAAATAAACTATTTTAGAATAATAATTTCTTTTCGTCAAAAACTTTGTAAGCACATAATGACTAAATGTATTAAAAAAAGGTTAAATCACAAGAACATTTGACTAATAGAATTAGTGATTTCAATGTTAATATGATATTTTTATTTTATATAAAATAAAATATTGTATTAGCAAAGAGAAAAGATAAACAAAGTCAAGAGAGATAAAAACAATAACTTAAAAAAAGGAAAAAAAATCATGGTGATTTAATTTAGTAACTTGATAAATAATGTGAGCTAAAAATTAATATGTTTTATATTTAATAGTTAATTTATATATAATAATAAATTTAATTTTATGATATAAGTTAGGTCGAGTTGGATTTTAAAAAACAAAATTCATTGTCTAATCCGCATATTATCAAGTTTTAATTGAGTTGGGTTGGATTCGACCCAAACAATTTAAAAAGTCAACCGATATAAGTAGGTTGGATTGAGTTGCGGGTTGACTCAAATCCCTCAACGTCCCTATGAGTAATAACTTCATTTAAATCTTTTATAACAATCTAAGGACACGTGATGTTATTCGGAATGGTACTGAGATGATTGCATGATGCACATCTTACAAAAGAAACATGAGAGGCATAACATAATCAAACAATATCATGTTATATTTCTTAGATGAATGGAGAAAGTTATCGTAACATCTATTGGAAGTCTGTCAAGAGTATCTCCTTATTGTGTCTTATCTCTTTTACACTAATGATCACTCTTTGTCCTTGTTAGCATTCGAGATGTTATAAGTTGCATTTACTTTTGGATAGCTCATAACTTAAGAACTTTATAATTAAGCTTGTTTAACTTACAACATAAGGATAAAACATGTCTACAATGTGGTTCAAAGACAAATCAAACAAAAATTAATGGACATGTAACATTGTTGGCACCAACAAGAGCAATGAGTGATCATTAGTGCAAGAGGAATAAGGCATAATGAGAAGCGATTTCTAACGAATTTTCAATATAAATGAACATTAATGATTCTATGTAATTAAGAATAACTTAAAAATATATATTTTTAGTTACTTGAGAACTTTATAATTAAACATATTTAACTTTGAGTATATTTCTCAATGTGTTTATGTAAAATATAAATTAGCATCTGGATTTTGAAATCAAATTCAAAATATAAACATATATTTAAACTTAAAAAGTTAAAAATTTAAACTGTCTCGTACTAGTTTTTTTTCCTATTTATACTAAAAAACATTTTTTTTTCTTATAACCAATATGGAATTTTTTTTATCGGGTGAAAAAAAAATTGGAAATTCTACTCGACGCCCCGAGGGGATAGTTCAGTATTTAGGGGTTAATATAACACTGAGATGTTAATGCTATCCGTTGGAAAGGATGACCACGGCAAAAGGACACTTGTGAACAAAACCGCAAAGCAGTGAAACCTGAGAATCTTCTGAGCTGAGAAGAAGCCATGGCAGTGAGAATAAACTGCTCCATTCAAAACACCCTCTGTCTCCTCAACCCTCCCCCGTTTTCCTTCCGTTACAGAGCTTCTCCCCTGAAGCTGAAACCTCAATTGCATTTTCGTCAAAACCCCTCTCGAGGAGCTTTGTTTTGCACCTGCGCCACCACCGATATCAGTCCACATAATACCGAACCCTTTGTCCTCACTACTCCTCTCTATTACGTCAATGCCCCTCCTCACATGGGTAGTGCTTACTCCACCATCGCCGCCGATGCCATTGCTCGCTTCCAGGTTAACTCATCTATCTATACCCTCATTGATTTTAGTTTAAATTATGTAACTTTCGACCAATTCCAGAAATGGGTCGACTTTGGAAATTGGACTAAACTAGTTGTCAATATGATTAGAGATATTGCACAATGGTTTCTCTTAATAAAGTTGATGTTTTAACAGTTTATTTTCTCCTATTAGTACATAATAATATAAGGTTTGCATAGTTGAATTTGACAGCGGCTATTGGGGAAGAAAGTTATATTTATTACTGGCACGGATGAACACGGGGAGAAAATTGCAACTGCTGCCATGGCTCAGGGTTCCACCCCTCCTGACCATTGCAATCTCATATCTCAATCTTACAAGACGCTTTGGAAAGATGTAATTTAATCCTTAGTTTTTCCTCAACTTTAGTGACGTTTTTGTTGTTGTTTAATGTGTTGGATATTCATTAATGTATTTTGGTTTACATTTTTCGTGATATTCTTTTGTTATTGGTTGATTGCAGTTAGATATTTCTTATGACAAGTTCATTAGAACAACTGATAGCAAGCATGAAGCAATTGTGAAGGAATTTTATTCAAGAGTGCTTGCAAATGGTGACATCTACCGAGCTGATTATGACGGACTTTATTGTGTAAACTGTGAGGAATATAAGGTGATTGTTTGAGAAGTTGTAGCTCTGGCACTGACAATATTTTTATTTTTTTTAATTTATATAAGCTCTTTATTTTGAAGGGTCCGAGTGTGTCCTGTGAACTGCAAGCAATCTTTCTGTTTAGCATCCTTTAATAATAGGAAGGAAATAGAGAACTTTCTCTGATCATTTGAAACTTTTGATTGAGATTGCTGCCTTACTAAGATTTACCATCCTAGTTTTGTGATTTTACTTTAAGAATATATTGCTCTCTGTTGCAGGATGAGAAGGAACTTCTTGATAATAATTGTTGTCCAGTTCACCTAAAGCCTTGTGTTTCAAGGAAAGAGGACAATTACTTTTTTGCACTGTCAAAATATCAGAAGGAATTGGAGGATACTCTAAATAAAAATCCGAATTTTGTGCAGCCATCTTTCCGTTTGAATGAGGTAAGGCAATAGGGAGTTCCCTTTTCTCTTTCTATTATATGTAAAATATAAACTCCCTGTCTGTCTGTTACTTTTTTAGTATGCTGCACTTTGTGCTGGCTGTATTCAATTTTATTTTCAGAACATATTTACTACAATCATTTGAGAAGATTCAGAATGGAAACTTATATGATTTTAAGATTCACATCGATAGAAAGGACCAGTCATGACGTACTTGAACTATTATTACATTTCTCAGTCTTGGAGCTTGAGTTGTTAACATGGCCAGCCCATTAACACTCTGAAATCCTAACGTAATGTGTCCGAACAATTAGAATCTTAATATTCTACAACACTTTGGCATGACTTTATATCTTATATGTTTATAAGATCATGTGACTATATAGTTGAATTAAGTGATTTTGTGGTCATGAATCTTATTGAACGTAAAAGATTATAATAAATATCATTAATTATGGTTAGGAATGACAGTTGGATCTATATCTAAAGGATACTTGCCAAAATTACCTATATGGTTTTTACCCATAAAATGGTTTGTGGGTTCAGGCCTAAGGAACCCACAAAAATTTTCCATGAGCATGGGTTTGGGTTTGGGTAGTGGGTACTATAGTACCCTACATTTATCACTTGTACACACACACACACAATTAAACTCTGATCCAGATATTTGATAATTGATATGTTAATTGGATATAAATTTGATGACATATTTTTAAAGAAAATGCAAATACCAAGATGTTTGATTTGTCTTGTTTCAACCCTACCCTTCATGCTGGCCTACATGCTTCCTCATAGATAGTGGTATAATGCTTTATAGCAGGTTCATCTATGAGATATAGGTATCTAATGAACTGCATATTATCTCTGTTGGGAGAACTTAAAATGGATTTTCTTAATGTATTGTGCTTTAAAATTAACTTCTTCTATAACCTTCAAGGTTCAAAGTTGGATCAAAAGTGGCTTGAGGGACTTTTCCATTTCCCGAGCATCAGTTGATTGGGGCATTCCTGTTCCTGATGACGAGACCCAGACTATATATGTATGGTTTGATGCTTTACTAGGGTAAGGAATGCATTTTATGGCTTGTGCGTGCTTCTCTAATTTCCCTTGACTCTATTCTATAATCTTATAGTTCCTGTCTATCATAATCAATGACTATCAGTTTGTTTATCGTTTGAAATACATTGCTAAATGCATGAAAGTTCAAATTATGCATGACCATTTGTACTAAAAAATGATAAAGAAAAGTTTGGACTTCTGCTATTCTGCTGAATATCTTTAATTAAATGAGTTACTAATTATCTTCCTAAACTTTTATTGAATATCTTTTCTTTTATCTTTTGATATTTGCAGCTATATATCAGCACTATCTGATGATCAGGAACAACCTGATTTACTAAAAACTGTTTCTTCAGGTTGGCCAGCTTCACTGCACTTGATTGGTAAGGTATGTCACCAGTGTTCCTATTTTTTTTTAGTAAACTTAATTTACTGAAATCAGTTTTTTTATCTACTTATAACAAGTTCATTATGTTACAATTTGTGAGGATCCTTCACATAAAAGTCCCAATGTTTCATTGTTTTCACCCTAAGCTTTCCTTCTATGCATCCTTCACTAGTTTGTTTGTGTGTGATTGGGTTGTCTTACGATGAGATGCTACTTTTCTGCATGGTTTATCTCTTTGGAATCAAATAGAATCATAAATATGGAAACTTTTGATTTATGTTTTTGTTCTCTTTATCTGTTTTAAATTTTTGCCAAAAAATGCAACACTAATATTTTCATCTTAAACATTGTAGTTGCTACTGAAGCATTTGTTTTTTGTGATGGTTTTGCAACCCATGATATATGTTAGTGAATGAATTTTTTATGATATGAAAGAATAGCTAAAACATTGATTTTCTATATTTCTTTAATGATTTTGTTACTCTGTAGGATATTCTACGCTTCCACGCTGTTTACTGGCCAGCTATGCTAATGTCTGCTGGACTAAGCCTTCCTAAAATGGTATTTGGCCATGGATTCTTGACAAAGGTATCTGTAGTTGAACCTATTTACTATCTTATGTTTCTTCTTGAGGTAGCTATAATGATACGACCTTGAGGACAAGGCTATTCATTTCCTGGGGAGTGTTGATAGACCTTGGGAATCTGAGAAGAGATACGAACCAGCTCAAGACTTGGACATTCAGTATGCCTGAACTATTAGTGTTTGTGCAGTATTTGTGTCTATAGGTAGTTATGGATCTGAATTATTATTGTTTTTGTGTCTTTAGTCAGTTATGATTTGTGTGGCAGTTATAGTGTTGTATACTTTTTGCGAAAGATCCATAGGAGGTAGTCAGTTTGTTGTTCATGGTGTTTTGAAGAAGGAAACTCCTTGTTAGGGGGATTGTGTAATTTATGTACTGTTCTTCAAATCTGGTGTATAAATAGTAAAATTTACAAACATAGTTCAATAAAAATATGGGTCTTAGCAAAAGCTAGGAAACTAAATTTGGCAATTTTGTGACTTAGCAAAGTTTCATAAATCTGTTTCTTATATTTAATTTCATTTCATGCAGCAATGCTTTTTATTTTGAAAATGTTAGGATGGCATGAAGATGGGCAAGTCACTAGGGAATACACTTGAACCAAACGATTTGGTTAATAAATTTGGGACAGATGCAGTTAGATACTTCTTTGTCAGAGAGGTGGAATTCGGCAATGATGGAGACTATTCAGAGGAACGCTTCATCAATATTGTGAATGCACATCTTGCCAATACAATTGGTACTTTCAACCTTGCTTTCATTACTTGTAACATTCAGTAACAACATATTGATTTGTATTTCATTCACTATTTTGGCAGGAAATCTTCTTAATCGGACCCTGGGACTTCTGAAAAAGAACTGCCAATCAATTCTGGTGGTGGATTCCACTACAGCGGCTGAAGGAAATGAATTCAAGGACAATGTAGAGAAGCTGGTAAAGCCTCTAGGATCAATATTTCTATAATTATATATTAAATTTAAATTTTAAAGTTTGTCATTTTGCAGTAGTCTGGGGCTAAGCTACCTGTGAATTTAATAACTACGGAAACCCTCTATAGCACATTTTTTTGTCTGGTGATTTATACCTGGTGTTGAATGCCGCTTGGTGCACGGTAGCTTTTATTGTAACTTGTAATCAATGTTCAGAATGCTAGGAATTTCAGGTTGAAATATTTTGTTTTCACATTCAGGAGGAGACATCTTTTGATTTGAGAGTGGATGCTAACTACTACTTCAATTTTATCCTGTGTTTTAGATATTTGGACATAATGAAATAACTCATCAGCAACTAGCTTTAAATAATCCCGATAGATTGGGGGGGGGGTATGGTATTTAAATTTGATGGGCTGTTAGAGGCTAGCTAGATACAACTCTGCATATCTAAAGATCCTGCCCAGAACACTATTAAAAATTGTTATAATATTTTCATTATTTTGTTATATACCAAACAAAAAATGAAATAATTACTTGTTTATAGGCTATATCATTAGAACTTTTGTTTTATATTTTATTTCAAATATCAAAATAGAAACAGTCTGACCCTTAGTTAATGTTCCAAATTTTGGTTCCATAGTTTCTAACTTGACATATTTTAAAGCCATTCTTTTTACCCTTGTTCATAAGTTGTGGTGGGAGTTGCCTGTGACTCAAAGTTTGACCAATGTTTTTGTTGTCTGTAGGTTGATAAAGCTCGCATTCACTATGAAAATCTCTCCCTGTCATCAGCTTGTGAGGCTGTTCTGGAGATTGGCAATGTTGGGAATTTGTATATGGATCAACAAGCACCATGGTCTCTCTTTAAGCAAGGGGGTACTGCTGCTGAAGCAGCTGCTAAGGTAATTAGCTCAGCCCTATATTGTATGAAAATGAAATCATCCATCTTGATTCTTGAATAACATCTGGGTCTAGTAAAAGTTTAAACATGATATATTGTTTTCTGTCAGTATAAAACTTTTCATATGCTATCAGTTAACAAAAGAAATTTTACATCATTAGAATATTTAAGGTATTTCATATTCAATAATTGTTTTTAGCATCATTTTAACATTATATATTGTTCGTTGACATTCAAACTCTTCAACTGACATAGGATCAAATTTAATTAAAAAACTAAACGATTGTTTCTTTTCATGCATGGAGTGAAAATAGTCAATTTGCTTTTCATTAATTGTCAATTTCCATCAAGTTCCTTCTTAATCAAGTATAATATGATGTTGGAGCAGGACCTTGTAATTATATTAGAGACAGTGAGGATTATTGCAATTGCACTATTTCCTGTTACACCAAGCTTGAGTTGGAGAATATATGCCCAACTTGGCTATTCCAGGGACCAATTTGATGCAGCAACCTGGGTCTGTCCTCTCTCTCTCACACACATACGCACAGACACATATCCTCACATACACATAAATTTTTACATATACATGACTTATACATAATTTTGAACTATTCTGTTCTGCTGCGTGTCTTAGTTAAGTTGTTTTACATTGTAGAGAGACACCGAGTGGGGTGGGCTTAAGGGTGGCCAAGTCATGGCTCAACCTAAACCAGTCTTTGCTAGGATTGAAAACGAAACTGAAGTGGAAGAGAAAGGGGTCGCAGTTGGAAAGACTAAGAAAAGCAAAGCGAAGCCGAAACAGCCTCAAGAAGTCGCCGGAGCCTAGATACCCATTTTTGACATTTTCTCCTTTTCTGAATTGTTAATGTTTTCACCAAGTTCAGCTTCATGTAAAACTAATTCTTTTGCTAATTTATGTACCCGAATATTTAGATACATACATGTGCAGGAAGGTATTTATGAGCACGAGGCATTTGTGTTTATATGAATTTTGAATGGAAAAAATGTATTTCTTATTTTGGAATAAAGTCAGGGGCTTAATTACTCGATGTGCATCATCAATTTACCTTCCATGCTCAGTCCTTGGCACAGATTAGGGTGCTCAGCAACTGATCCTTTACTTCACAGTTTAGTGTGGAGTTAATATAAATTGTCAATTTTAATTTACCTAATTAATTATAATTATTTGTATGAACATATTGACTTGAAGTTAGTCTCTCATGGGATGAAGGTAGAGAAATTAGGAAGGCCTGCACCTGAAATTGAAGGTTTAGTGGCTGATACGAGTTTAAGTTCTCTGATCACATGTTCATTGGAAATAGGAGACAAGAGATTTTTGTCTGCTTTTGCGAAAGAAAACTTGAAGTTTTATCTACCCATAAGAGAGATGATTATTATCCTTAATGGTGTAACATCGTTGTTATATCTACCCATTATAAGTGTCTTCTATACCTATGATGTAATAGATGTAGAGCAGATTGTGGAGTTATTAGTTGAGTTGCTTTGAGGGACTACACAAGAAACAGTAGATGAGATAGAGCAACGTAAAAGGGGCATATGTTCGCCTTGCCTAGCTGCGAGACATCGAAGTTAGATTAAGTTCCCAAAGTTTACTCTTTAGAGTCACTTTGCCACATATATCAAGATTTTCAAACCGCTTGGATATGACTTTCATCTCTTCGGTTATGTGGACTTCGCACTTAGATAAGCCTTGGTATGAAAAACTTAACCTCCGTTAAAACATATGGATTATGTCAAGTGGTATGTTACCAATAACATATCTAGCTAGCTCACATGAACATGGAAGACCATGAATAGTTCTCATAATTCATCCACAACGAGAACTATCAATGTCAGTATAATTTACTCATTCAAACTTAGCAGTAATTTAATTTAATGCATATCTTGATATTATGCCAATTAATTTTTTGTATAAGGTAATTTTAAAAACATGTCTGATCACATGTGTACTTGTCTCAAAGAATGTATTTATTTTAATGTGTTGCAAAGTGATCATGTTGTTCATGATATTCCAAACACTACATAGATCTCCAAGATTATTTTGGAGTAATCTCTTTAAAGTCTAATGTGTATATTCAATCCTGCATTTAAAAGGATAAATAATTATTTTCAATAATTAATATGTTCTTAAAAAAATCAATATAAATTAACAATTTTTATACTTATTAGTTCTAGTGTAAAATTTGGGAACAATTTTAATACCTGCTAAGTTTATTACAATAGTGTATAAGTGAACATTGCAGAAATCCTTAGTATATTTGCTTAATATATGATGAATTAAGCGCGTGTTGAAGTGGGCCGCATGGTTGCATTGTTAGGCCCACACCATAAACACAAAGCTACAACAAGGCGACAAAAGAAGCACCCAAATCAGAACTAGATCAAGCAGGCAACTCTCTCTCTCCGTCGGAGAAAACTGACAGGTAAGTCTCTCTCTCTCTCGCGCGCGCTATTTATTGTAGATTTCTGGTCACATCAATTTGTAAGTGAATATGTTGTTGATCTTCACAATCCCGAGTGTAGGTTTCAGATACTATCTAGTTTTTCTTTTAATTTTCTTAGAATAATGGAAGTACCCGAAGGATTTCCTTTCGCTTTCAGTTTTTGGATCTACGCGACGATACCCATACATACCCCTATGCTAATGCAAGGTGAATTTCGGGGTTCCATTCCAACATGTTCATGAAATTTTTATCTGATAGCTATTAATATAATGATCGCATAGCGGAGTGGATATCGCGTTAGACTCCGGATCTAAAGGTCGTGGGTTCGAATCCCACTGCGATCGCTTCTTTCTTTCTTTTCGAAAATGCTGATTTTTCATATTTTGCCCTTTTTTCTTTCTTTTGTTTGTATTTGATTTGTTCCCATTAATTCTGAAATGATTCACCATATTTATTTGGAATTGCGTGGTTTTGATGTTCAACCTTTTCTCACAACTGATGTTTTTGCCTTCTGTCAAGTTGAAGCAGTGAAGTCAATTGATCAATAATATAATTGGAGCCGATCAGGCTTGTTGAATTTGAGCAATGGTTTATTTGTGTTGGCAGGTTTACCCTCTTTTAAATGTCAGCTTATTATTTGGCTGGTTTATGAATCTTCTATATATGCCCCTATGCATTGCGGAGTTGTAAAATGAAATGAATTAAACTTCTCTTATAAGTTAAATGAATTTATACGCATTAACTGTTATAGAAACTTTCTTATTAAACTTCTCTAAAAATTGAGATACGTAAGTTGATTTTAACTCATAAATAAAAGAAGTTTCATTCATTTTGTTTTTATTTTCTTCTATAGAGTACTTTTTGTTTTGATAAGTTTGTTTATTCAAACTGAACTCAAGATTTGCACTTTTAATAACATGTAATGTAAGGAATGTTTTTGTGCTTCACTTGATGATGTTGCCCTTAAAGTTATAGTTTGTGTGTGTTTGGCTTAATTTGTTTTGAAGCAATAATCATTTATTTTTGTTAAATGTTGACTCTTCTAAAAATATTCTATTATTTATCTAGATTTAAGCTTGTACCAAACATGCTAAAATACGAAAATGGTGGCAATTTACAGCTAGTTGATGTCTTCATGATCATGTGTGTCCTCGTTGGCATATATGATAAAAACTTTAGGTTGTGAAGTTTGGTATATAGTTTAGCTAAAGGCATAGATGTGCTACTCTTTTCTGTCCACTGTCTGCGTATTTTCTGGACCCTTCCTGTCTGTTTGTAAAGCTGCTCTTATTTGAGGTAACTCAGTTGCAATGACAGTTGCTCATTCCTGCATTTGCGTTGTGATAGATAAGATTCAAAGAATGTCAGAAGTGAGCAACAACCATGGCTTATTAGTCAGATGTTTTCTAATGTTGGAACATGAGCAGAGTTGTTTTAATGAAATTGTAGTTTTAGAGGACTAGATTGAATGGTTGAAAATGTTCCTTCACTTTTGTGAGCTCCGGTGCTTACGGTCCTTGTTATCTTCTGATTTGGGCTATTTCATCATGTGTTATCTTCTAGGAACCAGTTGCCATCTCTACTCTGGCGTGAAAGGAGCAGGTGGTGTTTATGTGAATCCTTAGTAATTTTACTAATTTGCCGTGATGAAACTAAAGTTTCTGTCTTCTCCTAGCTTTAATTATAATATATATAATTATAAATGCATTAAACAGGGATCTTGTCCTGTTTTGGATATCATTGTGACGTGAAGTTTGCACTACTCAACATGCTTTTTGGGAAAAATGCGCACGCCCATCTCATGGCATGGATATATTTGCATGCCATCGATAATCCTCACCTTTCCTTGCTTTAAAGAACTTCAATCCATTTGTAATTAACAGAATTTTACATATAATTTTTCATGATATGTTTGTCATTATTACATGTTAGGCAAGATTTGAGTTTTTATTCATTTTTACATTATGTTAATTTTGTTTCAGGTTTGTTCACAATCTTGCTCTTGCTCTTTCATTTTTTCAAATAGGTCGCCTTGACTTTGCCGGCAATCGACCTTCCCTTTGCTAAAACACACCATCCGCTGTGGCTGAGCTAAATACCGAGAATTGACCCACACCCGAGTTGTCCGATGAAAAAAAAAACAATTGGGTCAGTTCGGTCGGTTGATTGGGTTAGACAGGTGCTAAAAATAATTAAGCGCGCGTTACATTGGGCGGGCTCGGTTTGGACATTTGTTTCCGTGGAAAACCAAACATGCCTGGATCAATTTATAACAGATTTATAAAATATTAAAAGTTCAGGTGTTGTCTGAGTTGAACCATTTCAGAACATCACGTGAAGAGGTGAAAGGTCAAAGAATTTCAGAAAGTGAGTTGTAGCAGTCCCGTCCCCTCATAAGTCTTGCTTTTACATTGAAGGATGGAACTCATGGCAACAACTTAACACAAAAAGGGGCACCAGAGGAGGATAAGCTTTTTCGTTTGTTGTGTTGTATTAGCTTATTTAGTTTGTTATGTTCATTAACACGAAGCTATGCGGTTTCAGAAGAACGAAGCATGCCTTCATGAGTGATTTTCTCCTGTAGCCACAACTCATACATGAAAACACGAGACGATCACTAGCGATAGCTTTTTGGCAGAGATCCAAACCATAGAGGATGTCTTTAAATATGATTGAGCTACTCCATTTCCTTCTTTCTACTTCTTCTACTTGTTACTTCAAAGCTTCTTTTCCTGGTTTTTACAGTATAAGAACGTCTCAAACTTGCCATATCCATTCAACCTGACAGTCTATTTGGGATGAAACGGGCCTGTATTGCAAGTTAGTGGGCTCGAATCTGGCTGAAACAAGCCTGATGAACACCCCTACCATCTGCCACTGCTGTCCCTTCCTCCCAACCTCCTCCGACCCAAACAGAGTTCTAGCCTCATTGCATCGATGTTTGGTTACCGACATGTGAAAGGGGCAAAAAAAACTGAGATAGTATGTTGTGTTTCTTGATTCGTGAAAGGGTCAACTTGACTTTCTGTTCAAGACGGCATTGCTGGAGTTGCCTTTGGTGCAAATCCCTGGTTGATTGGTGCGAACGAGACGTCAATGAGAAAGGAGAGATAGACGAAGGAAAGGAAGAGAAGAGGTCAATTTGCTCAACTCTGACTAGTTCGTCGTTGTCGCCGTCGTTAATGAGGAGCTCATTGGCACTGGGTGATCCTTCCTCCTCTGTATCACCCAAATCTTCATCAATTGCAATGCTTGATGTTCTTTTTTTTTTTTTCCTTTTTTTATTTGTTGTATTTATTTTGTTTTGACCCATGACAATCATGGAATTTTCTTCTTTGTTATGCTGATTATAATGTTGGTTTAATATTTGGAATGAATTTAGATTTAGAATTTGAAATGAAATTGAAAATAATAGAAACAAAGCTTCGGTACAGTGATGAGCAGCAATTTGATGCCGTGGTGGTGGCGGGATAAATTGATGAAATGAAATAAAAACTAAGAAAATTGTTAATCTCTACAAACTTGTTATTTTATCCTTCTTTGTTTGTGTATTTTCTGGGTCTGGCGTTTAACGGTGAGTGATGAGCAGAGAAGAGCATAGTGGTGGTGGTGAGGATGAATTAAAAAGAGAAGGAAAATATTTTTTTAATTAAGGGCAAAAAATGTCAATTCCCGCAAAAGCACATTCAGATTGAATTTGTACAGGCTTCCTAAATTTGATTTGGACGGTTGATGTTTTTAAAATTGAAATCCGACTGTTGTTAAATTTTGGTCCATCGGGGAACAACCTAATTACTAAGTCCACCCCAGAATTTGCCATCAACAATAAGTAAATCAAACAGAGATAACAGACTTTTAGTGGTTTCATACCACAATAAAAATGAAATATCCCTTGTTTTGTTTTAACCATGCGAGCATTTTTTTTTTTTTGAAGTTTCGCATGAGCATAAAATAAAACTCAATAAAAGATCTAATAAAAATGAAATGAAAGATGAAAGTCATTTATACAAAATTAACGAGTAACTTCTTTTGTAAAATCTATAACACAGACTAAATAATATCTCAAAAGTCTTTAATAATCATGGAAAATAAAATATGGAAATATCACAGACTAAATTTGTACAGTTCTTTAGTCAAATGGAAAGCAAATGTGGTTGAAATGACCTGCAGAAGAAATGTATATGGTCAAGTTTATTTGTTTTTTAGGATGTTGTAATCAAAATCGGAGAGTCATTAAAACTTCGTAAAAATATCTTAAAATTCATTGGAGAGTCAAATATTCTAATTATGTGGTTAAAAAATTAACATATTTAAAATAAATCATAATCAAAATCTTTAAAATTGAATGAACATGCAAACAAGCTCTTATCTGTTTACCACATAAAACGGGAGTTAGCACACGTTTTCCAACGCATGAAAGCTCCGTTTTCCCAAAGCAAGAAAAAAAATGCTTTGTAGATACTCCGTGCAATCAGGCTCTTCTAATTAGGTTTAGACAAATAATTTTGATTTTAATACAAAAAGAGCCATCCTTTCTTTGTTTGTTTCCAAACAAAAGCGAACGAGCGGTGTTTGGAGTACAGTGTTAAAAGGAAAAGCCCGACCCCACCCAAAATATTCGTTTGTGTGTGTGTGTCGTTCCCACGCAAAACCTCAGAGATGAAAACGGGAACCGTTGATTATGAAAGAGACGACGCGAAAGCCCGTTAGGAGCGAGGTGAAGCCTAGGAACAGAAACGCCGCGTATCCCAACGCTATGGCTATGTCCGTTTGCACGCAGAACGCATTGCTCGCCTTACACGTCTCCATCTCCTTCAGCATCCGCGCCATCGACGTCCCCGCCGCGCTCGCCGACAACAGCAGGTACGCGAATACCTGCACCACCACCACACCACCACCCTCACACACATAAGTCACTGATAAAACAACAAATAATAGTGATGAGTTATTTCTCGATTCTTAGTTTCTGACCTGGTCATGCCCGAAGTCGAACCATATTTGCAACACTTCGGGAAACACTGTTACGCCTCGTGAAATTTCCCACACCGACGCTCCCATTTCGAACATAGAGTACGCCGCCACTATCGCATTAGCCGCTAGAAAGAATCTGAACCGATTTCGCTAACTTACTTTCTAATTTCCACACGAATTTATAAATTAGGTCTGAAATAGTAACTAGTAAGAGTACCTGAAGGTATCGTAGTGGTACCAGTGAGGAGAATCGGAGCCACGAGTGTTGGTGAGCATGAAAATGGAGGAGGCGAGGGAGAAGGAGAAGGAGGTGAGGCGGAACACGAGAATAAGCAAGTTGAAACGACGTAGTTTGTGTTCCGCCACCGTGGAGTGGAAACGGGGGTTATGCGACGGCGAACAACTGTTATCGCCGCCGTTGCGAAGAGGCTGGGGTGATCGCATGCTTCAATTACTAAGCTTCGAAGTTCGAACGCACTAGTTCCTTGTTTTGATTTTCATTTTGTTTATTATTATGGCGAAGAAGAAGGAAGGAGTCACGGGAGAGAGAGCAAGAGTTCCATGAGAGAGAGAGAGAGAGTGTGTTGCTTTTAATTTAACTTTTGGTTAGAAAAGAAACTGCGTGGAATGTGTTCGATAAAAGTTGTTCGAGACAGAAAGCGTGCTAACAGCAGGCATGGCCGTGACAAAGGTGTGGTCGCTCCTAATCTACTCTCCTTTCATTTTCTTCTTCTTCCTTCTTTTTTTTCTTTTTCTAGAATTATAATAATGATAAAGTGATTTTACATAAATTTACTAACACAACATATGAGCTTTTTTTATTATTTATTTATTGTTTTTCTAAAGTTATGTCACACCAAATTGTGAAATGCTAAATCTCATTACCTCTTCCTGTTGGCATCCTTATCTTCTCGTAAAGAATCATTATTGTGTCTATGCTCATTTCAGTGGGGTTGCCAATTGGAATAATCTGTAAATACCTTAACACGTGAAACTCTGGGATTGGGCGACTTCTGCCAATTGTTTGACAAAAGCAGTTTTCGTCCTAACTAATTTTTTCAATAATATTTTTAAGGTTAATAAATAGAATGTTTTTTTTTACCACCATATTTTTCACCAAAATAATCGTATGAATGATGGATTTGGGTAATAAATGTGATTAGAAGTGAAGATCTAACTTGATTGTCAAATTAGTCATTAATAAAATTGATTAATATTATTCATTAATACTTTGCATGTGTTAAAAAAATTCTATGACTAGAGTAAGGCTAACAGCAAAGTTCTCTCAAAGTAAATTTAGAATTTGAACTTGAGATTAATAAATGCTCCATGATTAAGCAAGAATAACATTATGTCAACTAATTGAGATGTAGAGTGGTTTTCAATTTTGTAAAATATACTATTACTTATTATAAAATCTAATTTTACTTGTTTACTTTAAGAGAGTAAAAAAACACTCAATTTTTTTTCTTTCTGTTATGAATAGATTTAAGATATTTCTATCATTGAAGAGGAGACAGCCTGTCCAAATTCCTATTTCTTACCATTAATTTCCTAATATGTCGATTATTTCGACCCTTCTGAGTTCTGTCCCATTCTCATTGACCCTAATTGGTATCCAGGCGTCATTTTCTATTCCGAATAAAACAATCTGCTTTGACTTTTGTTAGTATGTCAACAAATGGAAATATGCATTTGTAAATTATGTCCAGTGGAACCGTTTTTCAAAATGTTGCTTTCATATGCTGTGATTATATTTATATCCCTTGTGACTTACCCCTATGTTACCTTATTAAGAAATTTATACTGTTTTTTTTTTTTTAAAGTATGTATGTATTTATTTCATATTTTAATCAATTTAACTTATAGTTATTTTAAAATAAATTAAAACCGATATTTTTATCTTATTTACTACAAGGACACACTTTAGAAATATTCCTTATTTGCCTTTTGTAGTATACTAGTATTTCATAGTCAATTTTACTGAACAATAATGAACAAAATGTTTATAGATACAAATCAGTTGAAGTTTGAATATCATTGGTGGATACAGAAAATGGTTGAGAGGGATCCAAATATACTGTTTTAACATACATCATTATATATATTTTTAATATGTACTAAAAATATTTTTTTTATTCTGCATAAAGAGACTGTTTTTTATTTGAAATGGATAAATTATCAAAATAGATATAATCTCTTCATAGTTAATGTACCAAAAAAATCTCTTTTTAAGATGTTTAAAGAATCAAATTAATACTAAGGAATAACGTATACTTTTAATTATACTAAACCTTATTAGTGAATATAATTTAAAATTAACAAATTATAAAAAATACGCCCATTTTTACAAAAAAA
Organism: Glycine tomentella; assembly: GCA_007407185.1. Taxonomy (NCBI): domain Eukaryota; kingdom Viridiplantae; phylum Streptophyta; class Magnoliopsida; order Fabales; family Fabaceae; genus Glycine; species Glycine tomentella. Next base: position 914,869 of record PYAF01005195.1, read on the forward strand.
TAAAATTTATACATATATAATTTGTGTAAAATAATTATATTTTTTTATTATTTTATTACGTCTTTTATTTATGTTTATAAACATCATACTCTTCGTTCAAAAAAATAAATAAATTATACTCTTGCAATAAATCTTCTGATGAAGCCACTCTATCTTAATTAGGTGATTAAGAGCAACTCCATATGATTAAGAGCAACTTCAATCGTAGTTTTTTTTATTCTATTTTAGCTAAGTAGAAACAGTATCATAGTCCGTTGCACCATTGGAGCAAACAATATAACAATATAACGTGAATGCTTGCTTGCTTCAATAACAGTTGCTTGATAAAATTAGTGATGCTATATTTTATAAATGTTTTTTACACAAACGAATTATGAAAGTACATTTGTACAAAATTCACGAGTTATTCACCGACTGCTATGGTCTTCAACATGAGAGACAAAGTATTTGAAGTTTTGAACTTAAATTTATTAAATGATTTATAAAATTGCAATTTACCAAATATATCCTTTTTTTTATATTTTACAAATACCAAATATTTAAATATATCTCTTCTCTTTATATAAAATTAACATTTTTATCGTCATGTACGCACAGTATTCACTAGCTTTTAATACGAGTTTGTTTATTTGTTAAAGCAAGCATACTTAATTGTGTTTTTCATAACTTGAGTTTGAATGACTTGCAAATTAATTTCTCATTTCATTTACAGTCTTACTGTGAAGGGCCCGAATAATAATCAGCATGGGTAGATAATCAGCATAGTGAAATCTGTCTTGATCGCAAGTTCGGTACACGTGTTTTTGTGAACAAATTGGTCTAAATAATTTAATAAAACTAATGATGTTTGTGCAATATATAGGCATTTGTAAATACATATAAAACATAAAAATATTCATTTATATTTCACTAATGGTAAAAAAATTATATGTATTCAAATTTTTAAACTTTGAAAAAACTTCAAATTTTATTTAATTGATAGAATATTATTTTAATTATATTAGATAAATATTTTATTATACCTAATATTGAATAATGTACAATTCAAAATAGTAGAATGACACGTGGCCATCTTCGTGTCAGTCTTGCCTCATTAATAGGCGCTTATCTAGCCTACAGGAGCCACCTCTATTATTCAAATTAAGATAACTGCATGTTATTATCTGTTATTATTATCTTCTCAACAGATTATCTGTAAGCAAAGGTCCAAGGCCCCTCCACGTTATAAATACAACACTCCAAGTTCTGTCTAACTCACTCCACACTTGATATACACACTTCATTCTCACTTCCAATCCACTCCGGATTTACTCTACACACTTCACTACATCTCTTTCATATATACTTGAATGCATTACTCATTTGTTTTGCATGTGTCTCCTCTAAGCAAAGCCTAACTCTACTCTGGCACCACAGAATTTGGGATCCACCAAGGCCACATCAAACCCACATGTGAAAATTTCAGATTTTGGCAAGAACAAATAATAATTACGAGAGTTGAAATAATTAAGGATAATAAAAATAATCTTTAATCAAATAAATAATTAAATATTCGTGATTTTAAATTTATGATCTCATCTATACAAATTAAACCTTTTATCTTTAGAAAATTACAAGGCGTGTCATAAAATGGAAAGAAACGTGATTATATAAAAATTAACATAATTTAATTTAAAATTTATAATATAAAGATGAATATACTTGAGTTTTTCAACAAAACATACAATATATATATATATATATATATATATATATATATATTTACCCAAACACACATCTACCAATTTTATTTACCAAATAGTATATATTTATTATTTACATTGTAAATTTGGGTTGAGAGGATCCAAATTTACACTTTATTATTTTTTTAAAATTTCAAAATCCAAGTTAGGAATTTGGGTCCAACCCGAATTCTTAACTCTTTTTTTTAAGGTAATAAAATAATTTATTCAAAAATAATAAAAATTAAAGAATATAAGTAAGGACAAATTAATTTAAAGTAATACTTTAACACGAGTACTTATATATGATAATTATTCAATTTTGATAATTAATATTGTAATACATAAATATTTTTTATTATAAATTTATAATATAATGAAAGTCTGAAATAAAAAATATTATAAGATAGTTTATTTTAATTATTAATGACTTATTTAAAAATATATTTAAAAAATATTAACAGAAAAATGAAAATAAAATATTAAAAAAGATCAAAAATTGACAAAATTCTTAAAATAAAGATTAAATTAAAGCATATAACTTTAGAACATAAATAGTAAACAATTACAGAAGATTAAATTGTTTGACTAGAATTTTCAGGATAGTGAGGACATTTATTTTTTGAATGACCTAATGCAGATTGAGCAACGTTTTGGTTGACTCCTACTCATGATGTAATGCTATATTACAACAGCAAGTGGAACATACCACGACCAAGGTTGTTAAATCGTAGAGTCTACGTAGAATCGGTCGGATGAGCTAAATCGTAAAACCGTAGAAACGTAAATTATATATAAGAGTTTACTTCAAGGCATAAACTAAAAGTCAAAAACGGAAAAGTCCATTTCAAAAATGTTTTATGACACTGCAGAAAGAAAAAATGTGGTTACATAAAGCAAATTAGGCCCAAAACAAGGAAACCTAGCCTTAATGCCTTATATTCTTCGTTTTCTCCTGTGCTGCTGCGCCGTATCTCCTCTTCTTCTTTTCTCCATTGGCTGCTGCTGCAACTTCTCTTCTTCTCTTCTTTTCTCTTCTCTTTGCAGTGTTCTTCTCTTATTTTCTCCTTCCCTTTGCAGTGTTGCACCATTTTTCTTTTTGTTTCCATTTTGCAGTGCTGCCCACCCTCATATATACATATGCCCCTGCCTCCAAACGGTTTTCGATGCGGGAATGGTGGCCAAACCTCCATGCATGGAGCGCGACCGCCGCGACGAGAGGGAGAAGATGAGAAGCTCGAGAATGGCCTGAATCACTGTGGGTTTCGAAACTTTTTTTTTTTAAAATACTCACTGAGTCAACTCGGCGATTTAATCGAGTTTACCGAGTTGACTCACGAGTTTACCGAGTTTACACTCATTTCCGAGTTTACTACCGAGTCAACTCGGTTTGGTGTGCAGAATCGTTAACTCGGACGATTTTACCGAGTTAACTCGCCGATTTAACAACCTTGACCACGACAAGACGATGTTTTGGGTTACTCCTTTACTAGAACAAGTCTAATAAGATTTGAAATTCCTTCCTATACAACATCGAAACACTCAAAGATGTCATCAAACAAGTTGCGTTTGAAGGGGTTTCCCTTTATGAAATTCACAAATCACGTGTGGTCAAAATAATATTTTTTCAACAACCAGGTCATGCAAAAATGATGAAGATGTGTTAAAGGTGTTAGCAGAATTCAACTATTGGAAATGATTTTGTCTAATACAAATGTTAACTATTTTTAACAAACCAGTAACCCAACAAGTCCAAATAAGTGATCAACATGTTGCAATAATCGATGTAGATGTTGTGCATAATGAACAAGTACTACAATGATTCATATGAAAGAAGACATGCGAATTACACAACATCTTTCAAATTATGATTAGTTTGGTTTTTTTCGTATTTCAATTGTTATTGTTAGAATATTCAGTTATTTTCATTTTATTATGTTCTATTTATTGTGTTTGTCTCTCTGTCTCTCATCTCACTTATCGTAATGTTTTAATTTTTCTGTATAATGTAATTGAGATATACTAACTATTTATTTATGGTGTTTTTATTCTATTTTTCTTTGTATAATATAACTAAGATAGACTAATTAATTTTTCTCATTTTTTCACAATCAATCATCAACATTATTTATCATAATTTAAACAAATATAAATATTAATTTATATTAAATGATCAATTTTGTATTTTATGTATTTTAATATAAATCTTAAAAAATGGCATAAAAAATAAACCATTAATTTGTTTTTATTTACATTCTTTAATTTTATTATTTTCAAATAAAATTATTAATTTTTATTATTTTTGAATATATATTTTTTATTATCTTATAAAAAAAATCAGTTAAAAATTCAGGTCTTTGAAATGTCTTTTAAAAAAATATAATCTAAATTCGGATCTCTTTATCCGAATTTATAATGTGAATAATAAACATGAATCATTTCATAGATAAAATTGTTGTAGTATATTTTGATAAATATATATATATATATATATATATTTTTTTTTTTTTTTTATGTTTGATTTGGTTTGAAAAAGTCCAATATACTTGAAACGTCCACTTTACAGGTAATATTTAAACAAATCCTCCGAGGTTGTCTAAAATTTTTATCATGTACTTTGAATTTTCAACAAGGCTAAGGACCCACCATGTGGGCCTGGCAGATGAATGATGACTTCAAAGGCTCCAGCAATATATTATTAGCTGATGAATGATACTTCATTCCAAAATAATTTTTAAGACAACAAGGTTAAAAGAAGAAAAGAAAATAAGAGTGACAGTTTTGGCATTCTATTCTAAACCATTATGTTACTTATTGGAAGCACTGCATTCTAGGACTAATTTAGTAATACAGGGAACAAAAATAATATAATTACATAACCAAACAGTGGTGTGGGAAAGAAAAGCAAAGAAAAAAATGTGATAAATAATATGATGTGGGGTCTCGTTGGCCCTTTATAGTGAAATTCGTGATCAGAATAAAAATCACTTTAAGTATGTCTTTGAAGGGCTTTTTTTTTTTTTTTTAAGAAGTATGTCTTTGAAGATAGTAATTATAAAAGTCACTAACAATCTTTTTCATATAGTAGTATATGACAATCTTTAATACTAAAAAAAATATAAAAAGAAGTTAAAGTAACATCGGGTAAAGATGCTTTAAAGTGTTATTTTTTAAACCAAATCTTGCAAACTCTTAACCCAAAACTAACAAACAAAGATGGATGGTTTTCCTTTTCCCCTCCGCTAACCGCTGCACTTGTTGTGCATACGACACGCGGTCGGTCATTATTATAAAATGAAACTGAAGCAAAAGAGCACCGCGCCACACCGGCTATTTATACTTATATACTTTAATTAATTATGATAATCTCCAGTTTAAGGAAGAGCATATCTATTATTATTAGTGTGCATTAATCAAACGGAGATTTAGCCGGCTCATCATTCCAATGTGGATTAATAAAATAACTAAGTTAGCAACTTCCTTAACAGAGACTACATATTTAATCCTGCGACGACTTTATATTGTTAGTAGAATAAGCGCAGCCCCAAACCTATGCTATACAAAAAAACTTGAATAATTGCTGCGGACCTATGTAATAAACAAGTAATTATAAGCATTGGCAGGCTCCAAAGTCAGAATTAGTACAACAAGTTATTCTTATAAATCAAGAATCTAGGCTTAGGATATATATTATTTTATTTAGAGGGCCGGTGTCAACATAAATAGAAGTCATATCCTCTTCTCGTAGTGTTAGTATATACATACATACACACACACATATATATATAGACACACCTTCTGTTAAGCATCATTTCCATTGATAAGAACATATACCTACACCCCAAAATCATTAGAGAGAGAGAAGGTTTCATTTGAGGTATTGGATTAATTGCAGGATGAATTGCTTTGTGGTGTGTCAGTCTCGTTTGTGGGTAGTGACCATTGTGTTCTACACATGCATTTTGATCCCATTGATGCAACTAAAGAAGGCACTTGCAAGCATGGTTTTGTTCTCTTGTGAGACCAAAGGCATGGCCAAGGAGATGGAGTTCCCAGAAATTCCTTCCCTGCCTGTGGCAAGGTTCGAGGATTTGAAGGGTCATAACTGTGATGAAGAGAAAAAAGAGATTTGTTCCATTTGCTTGGTGGAGTATGAAGGAGAAGATGTAGTGAGCAAGCTGGGAAGGTGTGGGCACTTATTCCATCTCAATTGCATTGAGCAATGGATACTACGCAATCAATTCTCTTGCCCACTTTGTAGGTCCTTTTTGTTTTCTCATCATGTACATGTACATGTACGTACCCAGAATTAGAAATAGTTCTGTAATTTAATTTTGTTAGAGGAAACTGGTATTTGAGCCTCTGTGTTGTAAAATTAAGTAGAGTTAATTTTCATCACAAAAAAGAATTATATTAAAATGTGTCTAAATTAATTGATTTAGTCATATAATTAGAACCTATACTTTTTTTGTTAAGGTAAAAACAAAATTAATGGGAGCTCAGACTCATGCTTATATCACAGCTCCTTGAGATTGTTAGTTAGTAGGATTATTGATTTTGTAGAATATCGTGAAAATGAAGGCAATTTTGACGTACTGTAGTCACAAGTTACAACAGCGCATGTGTTTCCCTTTACGCAGGGAGAGAACAAAAAATTGATCTAAATGCTTTTGTTATTATCATTATTATTACTAGGGTAAGAGAGTACCTTTTTAAAATTTTTAAATAATAAGTAAAAATAGAAGTTAAATATAGTTAATAAAAAAATTAATGATATGAAAGTAATGGAAAGTTAATATAAGTTAAAAGAAAAATTTAAAATTTAAGAAATATTTAAGACTAAAATGATCTAATAAAATATGTACGCAAAAAGGAATAATTATCTTTATTAATAATTATAGATTACTTTAACCTTAATCCTTGTTAAACAAGAAAAATAGCAGGATTAGTGAGTGTTTATAATCCTTTTTTTCCACTAATATACTTTAATTTTAATTTTACATTAATAAATTTGGTTGAGTTAATCTATTAAACATATTAGTATTATACTACACCTCGGGTCCACAAGAGCTTGGACAATCGACTTTCATAACTTGTATTGTCCTCAGCGGATATCATGGGTGATTATCACATCCAAGCTCAACCTTTTTACTTAATATACAGGATTTCTTATATGATAAAACATTTTTAGTTAGAGATAATAAGAATAACAGTTATTTCATCTATTTAGATATTGAAAATCAGAATTCCATCTATTACACTTCTGATTCACATCATAGAGAAAGGAAATTACATGTCGATAAACACGGGATAAAAACAATTATCAAATAATCTTAATCGAATTAATAAATAATTTAATCAAAATTTAAGATGAACCTGTCAGAATAAGTCATAACTCATAAGCTGCGGTTACCTTTCTTTTTAGGCTGGGATTTTAAAAGAAATATTCCATTTTAAATAAATAAATAAAAACATTCTTTTCTTGAGCTTTCTTTTTATTTTATTTGTAATTGGAAACATATTGAGTGATATTAATGAGAAGAGGCAAGCAAGAGCCTGTAGTACATCAGTATCATCAATGGAAGAAATTAACTTCCAAATATTCAACTAATAGCTAGAACAAAAATAAAGAAGAAACACATTAAAGTAAACTAAAGAAAAGAATAAAAATAGAAATGGGAAATAATGAGAAAGGGAAACAGCGAATAGAAAAGTGAAAAGTGAAAAGTGAAAAGTGAGAAGAATATGGAGATCACCGAGTCAGTAAGCAAAGTCGGTGCGGCTTAGATTAAACATTTGGCATTACAGCGATCATGAAATAAAATTGAATTTGTGTGGAATTGGAAATGGAGGCAATGTGGGAGAACATTCTTGGAAATCATCAGCACTCGCTGAAATCCCTTTTCCTCCGAAGGAAGCCTTCTTCCCCCGACGCCAACGCCAACGCCGACGCCAATTCCCCTAAACCCATCCCTCAGCTCTCTCCTCTCGCCAACTCCGTCGTCTCCCGCTGTTCCAAGTCAATCTCACTTTCTTCTTCATTTCCACTTCGCACTTTCATTTACATTTACATTTACATTTACATATATATAGGATCCTTGGAATGTCGACACACGATTTGCAACACTGCTTCGATTCGGAACTCCCCATGAGCATCAAAGAGCTTCTCCCCTACGCCAGACACCTCCTCGAATTCTGTTCCTACAAAGCGCTTCACAAACTCATTCAAATCTCCGATTTCTTAAACGACAAGGATTTTCGTTGTTTAACCTTCGACATGATGCTCGCTTGGGAGGCTCCCAGCGTCCACACCCTCCCAGTTCAGTCCATTCTCTCTTTTCCACTTCCATTCATCATAACTCATCATCATCATCATGTAATGTATCTCTTTGCTGCATTATTGCATTGCAGGATACCCCTACTTCAAGTTCAAGTAAAGAGGAAACCGCAGGGGATGAGGATGAGGCCTCCTTGTTCTATTCGAGTTCCACCAATATGGCTCTTCAGGTTCCACCTCCACCAATCCCATGATCCTATGCAATTAAAATTGAATAACTGTTCGAATCAAATGTTAGTGTTGATGATGCAATTGCACTGGATTTTATTTAGGTCGATGACAAGAAGACGGTTGGTTTAGAGGCTTTCTCGCGTATTGCTCCTGTGTGTATTCCCATTGCTGATGTTGTAACTGTCCACAACATCTTCCATACACTCACTAGTACTTCCGTGCACCGCCTTCATTTTCTTGTTTATGACAAATACCTAAGATTCCTTGACAAGTACGATTCTTGTTTCTTTTCCTTCCACATTGTATTTGCTTAGTTGCATTGCTTTTGTACTTCCTATATTGCTGAAACTTTAGTCTTTAACCGAGTTTAATGGTGTTGAGTAACTCATGTAGCTGACTTTACTTGGTGGAATAAGATTTTGTTGCTGCTGCTGCTGCTGTTGTTGTTGTTGTTGTTATTGTTTGTGTACTTCCTGACACTGAGTTGCATGCCAGGGTTATCAAGAATTCTAAGAATGTGATGGCCGCATCTGTTGGAAATCTTCAGCTGGCCGAAGGAGAGATTGTCCTTGATGTTGATGGGACAATACCAACTCAACCAGTTCTTCAACATATTGGAATCACTGCATGGCCTGGTGAGTCGTTCATTCTAATGCCCAAAACAGATTGTGTACATTGAAAGGGTCTAGTTGTCCCTGTTGATTATAGTTGCACATTGAGTGGCTGAGATTTCTACTAGGATGATGGCGGATTCCAATAGCTTGCATAGGTGGTTAGCAGCTCCCATTTTTCTATTTCTCGGGTAGGATAAAGTCACAAAAATTAATTTGCTCTGCTGCACAATTGTTCTTTTTCTTTTTGTTATTGTTATTGTTATTTACAGAGTATAACTTAAATTTCTGTTTCACCAAGCCTTTTGCTGCACTACAAATGCACATGCAAGCTAAATATCACATTAAGCTTTTGGTTGTAGATGGAGTACTCACTATTTAACACAATCCTTCTGGAATCGTTGAGCGACTGGGGGCCCAATTGATCACCAAGGGCTGCACTCAAATTTTTGTTATTTCTTGAACATTCCTTTTTAGTTGCTTCTTTGCTGTAATTAAAGGGCAACCTTTATGCTGGTTAGTTATAAAGAAAGTTTGTTTGCATAAAAAATGCATGGAATAATCTCCCGCATTTGTTGCTCAAGGGAAGTCTAGGAACTTAGTTAAGTGTTTTTAGGGCTCCAATTAGAAGCTAAGTTAATGCATACAGAAAATTGGATTATGTGGAATGAAATAATTGTTGTGGATCACTTGTGTAATGTGTTAGCCTTTTTTTTTTCTGCTTTATGCCTGAGCAATGTAGTAACAAACAGCCTAGGAACCCATTTTCAGGAGGCTGACTAATGATGCATACATGTTTTCTACTTTACTCAGTTGTATGTCAATTTTCTGACCTTTATAGGGCGGTTGACCCTCACCAATTATGCTCTGTACTTTGAGTCACTGGGAGTTGGTGTATATGAGAAAGCTGTTCGATATGATCTGGGCACAGACATGAAACAGGTCATAAAGCCTGATCTAACTGGACCCCTCGGTGCTCGCCTTTTTGATAAAGCTGTGATGTATAAGTCAACTTCTGTATGTGTTATCTGTTGACAAATATCATCTGACTTGTCTATATATTTCACTTGCTTTCCACTTCGACGTTTATGAATTTTTCAAAATGTATTGACAGAGCAGAACCTGTTTATTTTGAATTCCCTGAATTTAAAGCAAATTTGCGTCGTGACTATTGGTTGGACATTAGTCTGGAGATCTTGCATGCACACAAGTTTATCAGGAAATACTACCTTAAGGAGGTACAAAAAACAGAAGTGCTTGCCAGGGCTATTCTGGGCATTTTCCGCTGCCGTGCAGTTAGAGAAGCTTTCCGGTTTTTTTCATCCCAGTATAAAACTTTACTTTTGTTTAACCTAGCTGAAACTCTTCCGTGGGGAGACATAATCTTGCAAACCATGTCAAATAGCTTAACAAATTTGACTGCTGTTTCTGGTCAACATGATATTCCTGCGACCATAGATACAAAAAGCCAACCGGCAGTGTCTCTGGTAGCAGTTATGGCACTTTACTATCTTGGATACAAATCAAATAAGGTGACTGATATTTGTGAGGAAGCAACTTTTGTCAGTGATATCCGAGTTGGTGAGATACATCCGTTGGAAGCGGCAGTGAAAAAGTCCCTTCTGGACACTGGAAAAGCGGAAGCTGCGCAGGCAACCGTGGACCAAGTGAAGGTTGAGGGAATTGATACAAATGTTGCAGTAATGAAGGTTCATTATTATTTACATTCCATAATCTCTTTTTTTCTTGAAAAATTAAATCTTAATTCATTTTGGAAATTATAGTAAAGGTGGGGGGGGGGGGGGGGGGGGGGGGGGGGGGGGGGGGGGGGAGTATGGCCTCTCCAACATAAATTATAAGGTTTCCCAAGAGGATGAGGAAAAAATAAAAGGACTATATATTTTTAATATATATGGTATGGATAATTATTTTAACTCCTTGTAGGAACTACTATTCCCAGTCATTGAATCTGCTAACCGACTACAGCTTTTGGCCTCATGGAAAGACTGTTACAAATCAGCAGCCTTTTTGCTACTGTCCTGTTATATGATTATAAGGTAATTGTTTTATTGTAAAATCAGCAGATGACTAGGTGACCCACATTAATATCTGTTGCTTCATTTTATATCTGCTGTTTCAAATTGGTTGCTTTCCACATAAACGTCGGTGTCACTCTCATTTTGCAAAACTTTATGCTGTTGAAAAACTTTCCACTTTTGTTAATAGGTGTCTTTGATTCTCAGCCCTATCACATTCTGATTTAAACATGAATTTCTTTAATTTTGAACATTTAGATAGCTTTTATATTGGTTCTTAGTTCTTACTCTTGTCCCATTAATTTTGTATAAATTTAATAATCATAACCATTTGGTCTCTTTTACTACAGTATACACTTATAGTCTCAATTTTGTATAAATTTAATAATCATAACCAACTATCCTAACTGACAACTAACTACAGTTAACAAACTAACAACACCTAACTACAGCAAGTAAAAATACTTGAGGTACAGTAGACACTTATAGTCTCAATCCCTAAGATATTGTGTAAGGCCCAAGTGCCCAACAATGATTTCCTTAGTTTCTTAGCATTTTCCCCACACATATAAATGAACAAAACTCATTTCATCACTACTCGGTGTTGAATTTCAACATGTATTGATTATTGAGAAATAACTGTAAATTACGCAAGATCGCAGTCTAAGAGATTCAAGAAAAAGAAAAGGAAAGAAACAAATCAATGTGGAAGGATATTATTATTAATCAAATGACCAAAAAAATAGTTTTTATATTGTTTGACATGTATTGCATGTCCTTCTCTACAATGCTTGAGATACTTTTTGTCAAGGCTCGTGCACATCAAATCACCACTGATCCTGTCTTTAGTATTTGTTTTTTTGTTTCTAAGCTCATTTCATTCAAGATCCATCATGTTTTTGGCACCATTCTGCATAGTTCATACTTTTGTCAATCTGTACTTCAACAAGTTGAGGATGTCATTTCTAAAAGCTAGACTTAATGGTTTAATAAGCTGTGTTACTTTTGTTTTATTGAACAAAATGATTGCCACCCGGATCAGACAATGATGAATGTTAATAAATGATATTATTGTATAAAAACTGGCTTCCATGGATTGGGTGAATAAAGCAGTTGATTAACACTGATGTACAGGGGGTGGATCCAGTACTTTCTGCCATCCATTTTTATGTTTATGGCAATTCTCATGCTCTGGCGAAGGCATTTCAGAAAGGGAAGACCATTAGAAGCCTTTATAGTAACTCCTCCCCCAAATCGAAATGCTGTAGAACAACTGCTGACATTACAAGAGGCCATTACACAGTTTGAATCGCTTGTTCAAGCTGCAAATATTCTTCTCCTAAAATTGAGAGCTCTTCTACTTGCTATATTACCACAGGTGAGTATCCAAGTCGTGCTCTATTTCTTTTACCAAGAAAAATTAAAATGTTGTGCATGTTGTTGGTCGAAAACATCTTCCACTATGCATACATTAACTTGTGGGGACCCTTGGGGTAATATAATGAGGTTTGTGCTGCATTTCATTAATCCACTGTGAATGAAGTGGATATGTTATTAAACATAAATGAAAAGCACTTGATTATCTGTTGGAATTTTTTCAATCTACAAAATTTTTCAAGAGGAATGGAGTTCTAGGAAGAGACTGAGTAGGAGGATAAGGAATGCTTTGATTTGAACAAATGCAAAAATTAAACAACTCGTCAGGACAAAATAGCACTACAATACCTATGCACAGCAAAGTTTCTTAAAAATCCGTGGGCAGGGTACCAAAGAGAAGCTAAAGAAACAATCTTTGAAAAATTGAAAGGCAACCAAAAGTTGCCTTGAGATATGGTATTCTGCTACACCCAATTCCAAAAACACAAATAACAGCATAACAAACACATTGCCACTGCTTTTTACTGCATTACTGGTGCCAACACCGGTGCTAATAAATCAAAACTGCTTCCACCCCAAACTTCATGGCCATTCATCACCGTAAACTCCATAAATCTATTCCTATAGGTCCACCTTACAAGGTAAATGTAAATAGAAAGCAGTTCCCAAAATATAAACATACGAAATCCACATATCAAGAGAGAAGACTTTGTGGGTTCTATGAGTTATTAATCTTAATCTTATTGAGTGCCATTGTCCAAATGATGACTAAAGCATCGTTGGAGTCTTGGATTTTGTCACTTTTAAGTTTCCTCAGTAATGTTTTTCTGAAGTTTAACATTTGTCCTGCAGGCTACAGAGAAGGTTGCACTATTACTTATATTCTTAGCAGCAGTGTTTGCTTTTGTTCCTCCAAAATACATATTGTTGGTGGTATTCGTTGAGTTTTACACAAGGGAGATGCCATATAGGAAAGAAAGCAGTGATAGATGGATAAGGAGGATTAGAGAATGGTGGGTCAGAATACCAGCTGCTCCTGTCCAGCTCGTTAAGCCTGTTCATGAATCCAAGAAAAACGAGTCCAAGAAAAAAAAATGATGTTGCCTTACGCGAGTCCATTATAATTTCATACCGGCAAAGGTTGACATTATTCCTTCGTTATTCTTTCTTTTGTCTGTTCTTCAAGTATGAATCCTTTTCGTATTTGGCAGCAAACTTGTATATTCTCTTACCTCTTCTATGCTTTCTCCTTATATTAATAAACTCGAGTTAGATTGGAAGTTTTGTACGGCATCATGCGGTTTCATATTAACATGTACTGATTTCTAAATCTAATGTAATAGAAGGAATCACTCTGTAGAAAATCCTTATGAGTTATGTTACGGGAGTATGACCTGTGAATTTTGACAAGATTAAAGAGGGATTCCAACAAAACAAGCTTATTTTCAATGTCATTTCGTTGAGGAACTTATACAGCAACTCTTCAAAATTTAGTAGATATGATGTTTTATGTAATAGAATTCACTCTAGGCGCATCCAAATAATAGCTTCTGATTGTGAAAAACAAAAAATGAGTAAATACCCATAATTTGATCCTAAAAAAAGTACTTCATTTAGTTCATGAAAAAACAACAAATAATTCTCAACAATATAAATGAGACATTTTAACCTTTCTTGTACAGTTTTTAATATTTTCAAGGATCAATTTAGGCCGTTAATGCTTTTTTTAAGAGAATAAATTAATACCCATTTTTTATGAACTGATTATATACTAAAATTACAAAGAAAATAATTGATGGATTCAAGTATTTCATATTTATAATCTTGAAAAATTATTTGGTGATTTTGATTTCTTTAAGAATCAAAACAGCTTGAGTGCTTTTTTCAGGAACAAATTGGATGCTTCCTTAAAAAAATGTTCATGACTTTACATGTGTACGGCAGAGCTAAAGTATTTCTACCAAGGTTCCAAAAAATAATATATTGTTTAGGGAACCCAGGTTAACGAGGTTTTCCCACACTAAACGAAATAGTAGTACAATACTACTACAATGTTTACCCCCCTCCTTTTACATATTTTTCCAAGACGATGTGAAGAAAATTTGCAAATAAAGGTGTTTGAATTCCTTCTGTTTGCAAAACGCCTTACATAATTCCTGTATCCCTGAAGATCCACCTTGCACAATTTCTGAAATCATCAACAGTACTACGAAAGTAATGCAAGAGGAAATCCTGACACAATATGGATCACTTAATTCTCATTTACACATTTTCTGGCCAGAACTCTCTGAAGAAAGCACGCTCAAATTCCTTCTCTCGCATCTTCTTTTCAAACTCCTGCATCTTTCTCATCCGTTTAGAAAGTGTTTTGCTTTTCTTTTGAGGTAAATGATCCTGAAATTATTTGAAGTTAATGATAAGCAGGAAATCATTTACAGTAAAAAAAAAAAGCAAAAAAAAAAAAACTGTTCAAAATGATCTTGCTTCACTGACTCAACGCTCTATACACTGTAGTACATGAATCTTGCCACTCGGTTAGAAAAAATCTCATTTCATTAGGATTCCTTCATGTTTTTTTGTTAAACTCCCTCAACAAATTTTCCAAAAATAAAATAAAACAAGGAACTTGAAGAATCAATCTATTTCAACCAATTAAACTTGGCAAACAGCATTCCTTAAACAAGAAAACCTTCTCTGACCATCATAATCTTCCAACTCCATCATCATCAACATCAACAGCACCTTTAACCCAAATTAATTGGGATCGGTGGTAGATGAACCCAATGATAAATCGAAAAAAAAGAACAAAAGAGAGAAGCAAAGTTAATATAAAAAAATGGTGAGAGGAGAAAAGAAAAGAAGAAGAAAAGAATTAAAACAAGGGAACAACTGGAACATAGAATTACTAAAGGGTTTAACCCTCCACCAGACTTATAGCTTTTCTCCACTTCATCCTAAGACATACCATCCGCCAATCTATATCTCACTCCATTAGGTCTTGTTTAACTACCTTTCCCCAGGTAAGTTTTGGTCGACCTCTACCTCTCTTTGTATCTAGCTCTTGGTAACATTCTGACAGGAACATCTAATGGCCGTCTCATAACATGCCCAAACCATCTCAATCTATGCTCCCTCATATTTTCACATATTGGTACCACTGATACCTTTCGTCGAATATCCTCATTTCTTATCTTATCCATCTTCGTATATCCGCACATCCACCTTAACATCCTCATTTCTGCTACCCCTATTTTATGCTCATGTTGCCTATGTGCTGGCCAGCATTCCGCTCCATAAAGCATTGCCGGTCTAACAGCTATTCTATAGAATTTTCCTTTTAGCTGAAGAGAAATCTTGCGATCACACAAAAGTCCCGATGCACTCCGCCATTTCATCCACCCTGCTCTAATTCTATGACTTACATCCTCATCAATCTCCCCACCTTTTTGCAACATTGATCCCAAATATCTAAAAACGTCTTTCTTGGGTACCTCTTGCCCAAGTAGATGCACTGTGTCTTGATCACCGTCTTTAATCCTCGAAAACTCACACTTCATATACTCCGTCTTGCTCCTGCTTACCTTGAATCCTTTAGACTCCAAAGTGCTTCTCTACAATTCCAATTTTCTATTAACGCCATCTTTGGTTTCATCAATAAGTACGACATCATCTGCAAAAAGCATATACCACGGTACTTCTTCTTGAATATCTTTCGTTAGTTCATCCATCACTAAGGCAAAGAGATAAGGACTAAGAGCTGAACCTTGGTGGACACCTACCGTGATAGGGAAATACCTTGATGTTCCATTACAAGCTTTCACACATGTGACAACCCCATCATACACATATCTTTGATTGCATTAATATACTTTAATGTTACCTTTTTCTTCTCAAGAGTCCACCATAAGACTTCCCGTGGAACTCTATCATATGCTTTCTCGAGATCTATGAACACCATATGTAAGTCTTTTTTCCTTTCTCTATGCCTTTCCATTAATTGTCTCATCAAAAAAATAGCTTCCATGGTACATCTTCCTGGCATAAATCCAAATTGATTTACTGAAACCTTGGTCTCCCTTCTTAAACGATGTTCGATATCCTTCCAACTCCAAACCAGAAAAAAAAAAAAAAAAGATATTTGCATGGTTATGTTATGCTTCTAGATATGTCTTTAAGCCAAAGTCCTTTCAACCATTGTAAAGTTGTTTAGATGATTTGATTTTTACATCGATGGAAACAGAGAAATAGAATAAATCCAAAAGAAAATATTACCTGCTGATTGTTCCCTTTAGAGGAATCGCTTTGATCAGATTTTGCTTTGACAACCTTTTTCTTCGCTTTATCTGCTCCCAAACCTCGTTTATTATTCTTTACACAAGTTTCCACAGGTTCTAACCTACCCTGTTTCCATAACAAATTTATTCATCAGAATTATTACAAGATTGAAATACTCGTATTTTATAATCAAAATCAAAATAAACTGCAATTATGGAGATGAGAGTAGCACTGAAAGAGGAGGTTAACATAGTAATTTATTCCATCATTATGCTCAAGCCTAACTTTGGGAATTGGGATGAGAAAACAAGCCTAACTTTGATCCTAACATCACTTATGCTCAAGTATTCCATCATTTATTATATCTTGAATCCTGTTTTAAGTATAACATAGTAACTTAAAATGTAAAGCCAATAAACCTCACAAGTCACAATCTCTAACATAACACTGAAAGTGTGATGAGGTGTTAAGTAAAGAATTGTCCACCAAGCATAGCTTTTCAAATTGAGATCGTTTAATGCCCAAATAAGATCCTCAATTTCATTCTTGAAGTATTACTCTCTCTCTAATGATCCCTAAAGTAAAAGAATATATACAAGTAATCGCCCAGGTATTAGAAATCGTGCTAACTTTGCTAAGTATCCCCCCAAAATTGAAAAAAAAAAAAAAAAAAAAACCTTCAAATCGGTCCCTGAACGTTAGTACAATATACCGATTAGAGATTAAGTTGATGGATATTCAATACTTGAGGGACTACTTTTATAGATTTCTTAATTTGGGGACAACTTAGGAAAGAGAGTAATACCCGGGGATCAAATTTAAGGTTTATTCTTTAACACAAGGTATGTCAATTTTTACCTTGATTATGAAAATGGTCTGCGTAAAAATATGTTTTTGAGTGCAGATTCGTCATTCAGTGGAGAAAAAAGAGGGAGTAAGAAAGAAAACCTGCTCAGAGACTCCAAGACCAGTCCCTTCTTTCCACCCATGCTTCTTCAATAGCTGCAGAAAACAGCATCCCAAATTATATTTATATGAATGAAACCAGAAGAAAAGGATTGATAAGACAATTAAAATAAAATTATAGTAAATAGTACCTGAAATCCTATATTGGAAGAGTTTATTGCTGTTGCTGAACCCGACATCTCTTCCATGGCTTTTCCCCCTTAATCTGCATACGCAATTAAACCAACCAACATTCATATACTGCACAAACACAATCAAATCAAAGCATTTCAAATTTCAAAAATTCTTTTGGTCATTTCATTCCTAAACCCCTTTTTTCCCCCGTTTCAATCACGACTTTACAAGCCTCAAGAAAATCGCATCCTCGGTAGATAAACACCAACAAAACTAAACAACGAAAGGATTGAGTATGAATTTGGAACACGCTGCAGCTGCCACCTACCTCGAATTGGTCAGACTTTAGGAGGAAAAATATTGTTGCGTTTTGGTTATTCTGTTATTTCTTCCCTTATCTCAATTTTTGTTTTGATATTATTTTATTTTATTTTTAGTATTGAGTTATATTAAAAAGCACCGACATGGGCCCAGAAATTCCACTGAGAAAGAAACTTGGGCCTTGTTTTTTAAAATGGGGGTGAGAGGAGAAAAAGGGGTGGTGAAAAAGATGATTCTGAGGCTGGGCCTACAGTAGTGGATGCCCCCTTCTCCAATTGGCGGATTTTGCTTCCTGCGCCAGTAACTTTTTCAATACACCCAGCACTCTACTGTGGATATCCGAAAATACCCCTACTGCTAGGTTAAACAAAATTAAAATAGCCCATCGCTATTCTCGCTGCACCAGTTTCCTTCATCTTTTTGCACACAATTTCGTTTTCTGCAACATCATCATTTGTTGCCTGCACCATTTGCTCTAATGGACGTCGTCTTCTCGTCATCTTCATTCTTCTCGCCTGCACCATTTCGCATGGCATCACCTTCAATGCTTGGTGCATGTTTGATTTGTAGAGTTAAAAGGATTTTCAAATCCGTAAGAGTTACACGGATTAAAGAATTCGCATGAGGAATACGGATTGGTGAATTCGTAAGCCTTATACAAATTGTGTAATCCATGTAATTCTTATGGATTGTGCAATCTGTAAGTCTCATACGGGTTGGTGAATCCATAATAATATATATACTCACTCATTGTTGTCCATCTTAACAAAGTATTCATTATTAACATTAAAATGTTAACAATAAGCACCAATTATATTCACAATAAAAATGTATCAACAAATAAATTTCATTACCCATTTCACTTACTATTTCATTTTATTTCAATTGTTACAGATTAATAATAATCTTACATCATAACATCAATACTTTATTTATTATATAATTATTTTTGTAACATAAATAAACATATATATATGCTTAAATAAATAAATAACTATCAAAACATATTTTTAAAAAATAAAAATATGTATGCTTCTTATCGATTGTGTAATTCATATGAATCATATAAATTAACTAATCTGTATGCGAATTATGTAATCCATAATAAGCATACAGATTATATGATTCGTATACTCAACATGGATGTAAAATTGTAAAGCACATTTACCTTCTTCGACAATGCCAAACATACGGTGAACAAATCAACACCAATGCCTCACAAGGAAGAGTGCCTCACAAGGAAGATAACAACATTCAAGAGAAAACCACAACATTGAAATATATAGTTGACAGCATATGTATTTTCCTGTCTATTTATGCAAAACAGTACATTTATGATATTTTTGTTAATTATTGGACAAAATGTGAGATTTAACAATTGGAAAGTACGAAGATTTAATGTAAAGAATTAGAAATAAAGAGACGAAAATTGCATGTTATACAAGAATTAAAAGTGTAATTAAGTTATTTTGAAATTTGTTAAAACAAATTTGTAAGGTTTTTTTCTACTGCTTTTTTTTTCATCAAACGAGAAAATTCATATATATATATATATATATATATATATATATATTCTCGCAGTTTATTTAAATAATATATATATATAATTATAATATGATACTATTTTAATTAAAAAATGAAATTATATTATAAAAATAACACTTTTATCTTTATACGTAAAAAGTTTTGTCCTATCATCTTTAAATTGAGAGAAAAGAATAGGACTAATTAAAATTTTAGCACCTCAACTTTGAGTAGATTCTAATTTTTAGTTCCTTAATTTTTTTTATAACTTTTATTCCTCCATTATTTTTTTCCCGCAATTTTAGTCCTTTTAAAAAAAATCTTATTTTTTGTCTCTCTTATTGTTATTGTTCTAAATTAGTCCTTGTTTTTTCTATTTTTAATTCTTCATTTATTGTATATTTGAGACTAATTTGAGCAATAAAAATAAACGAAAGCTTGATAATAGAATTTTTTTTATAGAAATTAAAATTGATGATGAAAAGTTAACAAATAATTAAAAAAAGTCAAAAAATAGAGTCTAAAAATTAGAATTAGAATATGAAAAATTAAGCAACTAAAAACTTGATCAACACAAAAAAAATATTTGACTGAGATCTATCTTTTTTTTTTCCTTTCCTCATTTTCTTATATACCAAATGATAAACGAGTACCTCTTCCTTTCCTCTGTTAAAAAAAACAATCTATTCCTTTAATTCCCCTTCCTCTGGTTTTCCTTCATTCTAAATAATGGGTAAAGGACAAAATATGTTTATAACCATTATTTAGAAAATATATAATTATTATTGTGATAAAATATATACAGATGTACATTAAATAATTAAATTCTTAAAATTTTAACTGTTTATTTTTTTAATCGACAACTATAAAAGAATTCTACTTTCTAAAGTACATTCCTAAAAAAACTTAATTTGAGCAAAATGTTATTCTCAAGATTGAGAATACAAAAAATGTTAAATAATCACAATTTAAGTGTCTCTAATGAGCCACTATCCAGCAAATTTTATTTTCAGACGTAACGTTGAAATGATCGAATTTCCATATTTGTACTTTATCTCAACAGTAGAAAATTTGGCAGCACATAACTTTTGGAAAACACATGCGGAATTCGCATTTTATTGGGTAAAGTATAGTCTAAATTAATTTTAATTATCAAAATTGTTTGATTCCCATAATATTAACACATTGCAAATTATTTTAAAAACATGCCAAGACCTAACAATTCTATTCAAATAAGGATATTTTGTAGTAATAATTAAACAAAAAAAAATCAATAAAAAATTAAATTATCCGTGCGACCCAGTGCTAAGATATAGTTGGATTGATAATCTTGTGACCATAAAATCCACCTTTAAAAGGCAAAGCATAAATACATGACTGTATTGCTATAATTTTACAATAAATTCAAACAAAAATTTGCACCAACTTATAAGAAATATGGAACGCCTGTCCTGGGTCCTCTCATCTGATTGTTCTCCTCTGTTTCGGTGAAAAATTTAACTTCTCTTTCCTGTCACAAAGACAAATTATAAGTTATTTACTAAGATCATCTCCAACAGTACAATGGTGAAGTTGGTATATTGCAAAATAATATTTTTTTTATGTATATTAATAAAATTGAAATAATTTATTCTCGTTTTCTAACTATATAGAAATAAATATAACATAATTTATGGCTTTTATGTATATTAATAAAATAAAAATCCAAATGGGTATATTATTATATAGTAACCAACAAACACTTATTAAAACAAAAGTTAATAGTATTTATTTAACATATACACAAAGGAAAAAAAATAAGGAGTGTGAATACCAGAATATGCTTATTGACTTTGACTTTTTTAAAAAGTAAAACGTAATAAGAATATAATTCAAAAGTTAAGTGAAAAAAATGAAGAATATAAATAGGCATATCCATCCATTTACTAATTCCAAAATTAGCTACCTTAGTGCAATTGAGAGACATACAAGATTGCATTTATTATCTATCCCTGGGCACACCCATCAAATCAGAGCAGACTCAATTGAAAATTTCATGCCAGGTAAACTAACAGATGAAATTTCATCATGATTTCACTGTGAATTCAGTAGTTACCACTGGATAGCATATAAAACAGCGAAGCAAACACAAAGCATAAAACACTTATGCTATCACTGCGCTCTCCATCTCATCACATGCAAAATCATTAAAGAATAAGTACTATTTGATCCATCAAGGGAAAAGAAAAGCACCATGATATATCAGAAGACCAAATGATGAAGAAATCATCATTATCATGGATATAGATTTAAGCACAGCAAAAAGTTTCAGATGACTCACCATATTTTCATTGAAACTCAGAATAGAAGCTACATTTCCACATCGGTAACAATAATTAGGAGCAGACCATACCTGCAAATTTCCAAAAGGGAATTGACAACTTCATATCTATAGGAGCCAAAAATTAATTTTGAAACTTTAGGGTACGAAAGAATTATTGTAATTCATATAAAAAGCATACAGTTACAAGGCCTTTATCTTGGAACATATACTTAAGGCCTTCCTGAACCAGTTGGTGTGCTCGACAAACAAGATCAAGGTTATTTATGTGATTGAACTGCATGAAAAGAATGCAATGGTAAGATTAAAACATATTCAATTCTAAAAGCAATTAACAAATAAATTACATTACCTCCGAAGTGACCCTGGATCCAAAAAGCCAACCTGCTCCACGGGGACTGACTGCCCATGTTTCGATATCTTCAGGATCACTCCACATTAGATCACAGAAAGGACCCTCATGAGGAATTTCACAGTTCCGATCAATGACCCTTATCTGCAATAAAAAGTTCATTCTAACTTTTAACCATAACCAAGATAGAAAATAATTCTCTTTCTGAAGACTAACAAAAACAATAATTCATTTTAACTTAAAAATTATCCAAATAATTAAGAACTAAGTGTTTGTTTACTGTGATTATTAAAAAACAAAGGTAATTTCTGTGGTCCAAACATATTTGACAAATTTAAGAAGTAATTCAAACAAAATATCAAAACGGCAAGCATTGAAGGCTTTCTGAAGTCAAACAAAAACAGGCCACATTATTAAGTTACCAGTAATAAATAAAGAAAAGGAAATATGCAAGTGCCCAGATCCAGCTGTTCATTTTTCTGTCTAAAGTCTAAATAGCATGAGAATCATGGGGAAGAAGGACCATCAATCTTAACTTTAAGAGACATTTCACATCATGGAAACAAATATACAACTTGACAGTACATATGATGTATTCACAAACAGACAGGGCATAGGTGGGCCTTTATAAGGATGACACCATGGTGCAAAGTGAATGTTGAAAATTACACAATCTTAATTGAGAAGATATAATCAGACACCTGAACAAAATACACGTGTGAGGAGATAGTCTAAGCTATAGAAATATTGTTTTTGGCCAACAATTAAGAAGGAGAATAGAGGACCTGATCAATTGTTCGAATGTCAGGAGAAAGGCCACCATGAACACAAAGCACCTGGGTCAAACATAACACTTAATTTTGAACAAGAACCATTCAAACAGAACTATAAAAAGTCAAAATAAATCCAGTAAGCTACCCACCAAGATGCACAGAGGCACATGGGGGATAGATACCTGAAGAGGAGGGAGTAAAAGATATTTACAGTTCCATCAATAATTGCAGAAAGAGTTAGATAGTCAAACACATCTGTACAATATCGCCAAGCATTGGCATTGCCATACTTCCTCTGGCATTCGTCATAAAATCCATAGACCTAGCAAAACAATAAATTACAAAATTAACATAAATTAGCATGATACTTTGGCATTTCTGGTTTTAGTATTTCCACAATTCATATTACCTTACTTTCCAATCTCACATCCATGGAAGATGAGATCCCTAATGAAACTACATTAGTTTTCCTAGCCATTTCAAAATTTCAACCTAAACAACCATCTCCAAACGTTGATTACAACTTCAAAAATTCAAAGCAACTAAACTCCTCTCTACCTTAGCCAATTCATGCTTAAAAATTTCAAAAGGACCAAATTTAAAATTGACAATGACTTGGTTCAAATTTTCTTTGGACATCAGAAATTATTGGACCCTGCAAATAAACCTGCCTCAGTGAACTCAACAATACTAGCAATATTGAAAAGTTACTTAAGGTGGCATCACTGCCATTAGCAAAAAATAAAGTCATGCACATAATTACACTACCAACACTTAATAAGATTATAACTAGCATGCTAGACTGACAGGATTAGAAATATTTTTGGACCGCTCCTCAGTTGCACAATCTGTGTGAATAAAAAAATATAAAATTCTGCAAGTTTAGAATGATTCATGTAATGATTTCATTCACAAAGCTTACCTGAGTTAGTTGTCTGCTTTCATGATTTCCACGTAAAAGGGTAATATTAGCTGGGTATCTGTGAAATTACAGAAAAATAAAAGGATATGTAAATTTTCAAGAGAAAAAAAGAAAAGCAACAGTGCAAATGGGTGTAAGCTTTCCAAAGTCAAATATGCTAGCAATGAAAGACTGTTTGGAAGTATCATAAGCATTTGGATATATAAGTTAATTAGAATACAATGACAGTGTAAATGTTTTTTATACTGTCATCCAATCATGGATTGTCATTTATGGTAAGATTGTTGACTTTTATAATACTTTCTTTTAAAGTTATATCAAGCACTGTTTCTAATTGGCTGACAGTGTAAAAATCTTCATACTGACCGTGTACCAAACTTATACACTTTGATACTATGGGGTACAAACCAAATTAATCTTAAAACTCTTCTTAAATGCCTCCAAAGCTAGGACAAATTCCAAGTGATAATCTTATTATCATACATGTAAAGCCAACAAGTCAAGAATCAAGACAGATGCAACGCAAGCATGCATTAAAAGAACATACCTAGCTTTTAGAAGTAAAAGGATGGTGAAAACTTCAAGACTATTGTAACCTCGATCAACGAAGTCTCCCTGCCATACATTTAGGAAAATATAGAACTCCGAAACAGATATTAAATCATCGAAGTTAATAGAGAAAAAAAAGTGTAGCAAATACCATAAAAATATAATTTGTCTCAGGCACATGACCCCCAGTCTGGAAAAGTTTCATTAGATCATGGAATTGACCATGAATATCACCACAAACAGTCACTGGACTATTGACAGGCTGCACATTGGACTCCTCAATAAGTATCTCTTTTACCTGAGATATTTCAAAAAATAAGTTATTGATTCAATAGAAATAAAAGACAATGCAAGTTAGCATAAAACATATTTTGATAACACCAAGGTGCACAAATGACAAAGCTATCAATAGAACTAAAACAAAAGTAACTGAAATTATTACTTCATATGTAATAATTAATAATGAGATAATATTTGTTCAGTGAGCACAGGTTGCAATTGAATTTAAAAAATACGATCCTGGATGAAGACAAAGGGCAAAACTGTGAAAGAGAAAAAAATATGTAGACACAATACAAAGTTAAGAAGCAAAGAGAGCATTCAAACTTGGATCGAAAAGGCGATGGGAATAAAATGCATAATCAGATTCCTATTTAATAATAAAATTAAAAGAACGAAAGAAAGTAAAGGTTGGGCATGAGAGGGTTTTGGAGGAATCGAAGAGAGAAGGATACATATTCGCAGAGAAGTTGAAGCTCGTCTTCAAGAAGATGCTGTCCATCTTTGACCTTGGAGATCCACTGGTCCAGATCCATGTCCACCACAAATGCTTCTTCTGGTTTCGGTAACGAGAGAAAACCAAAAATGGCAGAGCCAGACCCAGAACCAGAGCCACGGGTTAGGTTAGGTTCAAAGGAGTCAACAAACTAACACATTACATATCAACCTGCCAAAGCTTTTTCTACTAACTAGAAGGAGTCTCCGTGCCATACACGTGATAATTCTCACAAAAGTTATTTGAGGGTTTTTTTTAGTATTTGATTAAATTTATAAAATCAGAATAAAATAGTTGTATAATTATATAAAGATTATTAATAAAAAAAATATGATCTTAAAAAGTTGTATTGCTTTAAAATTTACAAATTATATTGTTGTAGTTATAAGAAACTGAAATCTGAATATTGATTTCACATAAAGTAAAATGTTTCAAATTTTTAAAAAGAACATCCGGCAAAATATGTTATTTGTATCAATATAAAATGAAATTAATGGCAATCTTATAACAAAAACTTAATTATCACTTAATTTTTTTAAAATTCATTTCACATCAATTTTATCTTTTGAAGATTTATTAAATATGAAATAAGCCTTTAAAAAAATAATTTGTGTTTAAAAGCTTATTTAATATTATAAAACTATAAAATATTGTTTAATTTTTTTGTATTGTTTTCATTTTATAATATTATTTTATTTATGCTTTATGGTTATTATTTTTTATTAGTTATAATTGAATTTTTTATTTTGATAAATTCTTTTATAATTTTTTAATGCTTGCAATGATATTTAACTTTTTTTTATATTTTTTTAGTATATTTACTATTTACATTTATGTTAATATTGGAAATTTATAATTTTTAACAATTATGGTATGAATTTTATATTAATATAATAAATATTGCTTAATGTTATTAGTTTTAATGCATATATTTTTATATATAACACTACTGTGTTACTTTTAATTAATAAAATAGTTATATTTTAATTTTATCTATTTTTATTATTTAATTTATAATTTTTAATGACTTTTTAATTATCAATTTTCAGTATTGTATTTTCATCATTCCACTGTTATATAATAAAATAATAACCATAAAGCATAAAT